>CANXYI011238728.1:0-11453 GCA_948208565.1 Hura crepitans | reverse complement strand
ATAAATTAAGTATCCATGTGAAGATCTCATGGTGGGTCTCAAATGTACTTACTTCCTATGCAAGCATCTATATGTTAACTCTAAGCATCTCTATACTTATAGCTTGTGAGAACTACTAGTTGATCCAATCAAGAACTATAACATTTGCTAATCTATCCATATTAACAATGTCCCATCTTGTTAATATTATGATCAAGTATATTTAGGCATATTACATTTGCATGCAATAAGAATCTCACATCATGAAAACTTTATGATTTCCTCTACACTGTGATTTTATATCCGAGACTTTATAACATGTTTTAAGACATTGCAAAAAATTACCTATAATATATAAAAGTTCTATGATATTAATAAAAATGCCTTTTACATTAATTCACAAGGTTTAAACACATGAATATAACCCTATTACAAAAGCTCTTGGGTATACATTTAATAGTAACTCATTCGAAAACACATATATAAACTCTAACACTATTGGTATCAAACTAGCATCTGGCTCATCTTTTTTTATGTCAACACATGAGCTAAATAGGCCTGACAACTTTTCCTTTTTCTCTATCTAGCTACAATAGCATAAATCACATTAGATATGAAGTTTAATGTCTCACCCATAACTATGACTTCTAATCCATTAGCTATTTGAAAAGAAACCCTCTTCTTTCTACAATCTACCATTTCATGGTGCTTGGAAAACATGTCCATGCCTAAGATAAAATCAAATTCATCAAAGGGTAACCCAATGAGACTAGCAAAAAACATATGTCCTTATACTATTAAATGGATATTCCTTATAGACTTTGTTAGCTATCACATGTTACCTTTTGGGGTTCCTAACCATAATGTCTATATTAAGCTATTTTGACTCTCACCCCTTATCCCTTTATTTTATGCCTATGTGGTGTATATGTATAAATGTGTAGGAAACAAGTTAATCAAACATAAAACTAGAAGATCAAAGAGGTAGAATGTATATGTAATCACATATGGAGAATTAGTATCCTATCTTGCTCTAATGGCATATTGATATGTAGGTGCTTTGGATTCTTCCCTCTCTACTTTCTCTGATCTAGATCTTTAATCACCTATTAATCTAGATCCCTTGTCAGCTTTTTGGCTTCTAACAATTGCTAATGAAAAAGATTGAAACTATTTAAATGCAATAGGCTTCACCAGGTAATCCTTCTAATAATGGTATTTAACACTATATCCATAGCATGCTCTAGGAATTGTCTTCCAACAAACTCAACCATGCTTCTTGTTGTAATGCTAGCATTTTTACACTAGTGTACTCCTAACTAAAGAGATTGGTGCACTAGCTACTTGAGCCCCCTATCTTGACTTCTAAGTCTGACCTTGCCTCTATTTTTACCTCTATTTTGGCTAATAATACTTGTACTTCTTAGTATGAAGAGCTAAACTGGCTTGCCCTATACCATAAAGTCTCTTTTTCTAGTAAAAATGTTTCTTCTCTTTCTAGATATCCTTAACTGTACATGTTACTGCTATTAAGGCTGTAAAATCCCTAAGCTTCATCAGAGCTACTTGAAGCTAAATCTCATAGTTGAGGCCCTTCACAAATCTCATACACCTCTCTACCTCATCGAAAACCATTTCTTTAGCATAACGACCTAACTTGGCAAAATTTATCTCATGTTCTAATATAGAGTGGTGTCTTTACTTGAGGTTTACAAACTCCTACATCTTACTATTAAGATAATATTTTGTTATGTATTTCTTCTTGAATTCCTTTAAAAAGAAATCTCAAGTTACTTTCTTAGCTGGCATATGCTCTGTTAATGCAACCTACCATCTAAATGCCTTCTCTTGCAATAATGATGTTGCACAAATCAAGTTCTCCTTATTATACATTTAAGCTGCTACATATTTCTAATTATCTATCAAGATAATACTTAGACTTGATTGAATCATCTAAGCCTTCACCTTTGAAATTATAATAGTGGAAAAATCTTGGTGTTATGCATAGTACTTCCCAGGATATGAATAGTATTTTTCCTAAGGTCGAGGACACTAATTATACTTAATGGAAGTATTAATTATAACCTAATTAATTGAGAAATTTGAAGTTAAAATGAGATCATTTAGGTGATTAAAAATGACTTTATGTTTTATAGCAGTGTCACGTGAATAGTTGCTTAATTTTAGCTGAACTGTAAAATATTCAAAAGTTGCTCAGAAAATTTTAGAAATTATACAACTTGATATTCAAAAATTCTAATTAGCCTAATGGCAAAGGAATTGGAATTTTTAGAGATTTGAAATTATTTTTACCAAAAATTAGGATATATAAAAGTTGTGCTATTACACAGTTTTTTTCTTTTTTTGAGCTTTGATTTTTAGAGGCTTAAAGGACTTGAATTATAAGGTTTTAAGGGATTTTAGTTGAGGATTTAAAAGAATGAAAAAGGGGGGAACATATTGAGATTAGGAAGAGAAGAATAGAGAAATAATTAGCATTTTTTTAGTATATAAGTCAACATGACTTAAAAATCTAGTGAAACTTTTAATAATGCCAATTATTCTTCTTCTTCCCTTTCTCTTACTCTCTATGGCCAATGGCCATTAAAGGACCTCCTCCCAATTTTTTTTCCTTTCATCCCTTAAATTCTTGTTCAAATTCATTAATCAATCCATTTAAATAATCCTCCAATGCCCTTAGAATATGATTTAAGCTTAAGATCATGGAAATTTTGAAGAATAGGGTTGATTTTATTCTTCATTGAATAGTAACAATTTTTTGATCAAGTAAGATTTTTTTATCTCAAGTATTTTTCTAAGGTTCTCTTGGTTCCTAAGAGTGGCTTATTAAGTCAATTTATTTTTTGATCACCTTTATGAATTTATACGAATTTTTAAAGATTTTTCCTATCTATGTTTTTAAAGGCAAGTGATCGAAATAAGGAAAATGACAAGGGCAAGGTGTGATGATTTTCCTTGATTAATTATGAGCATTTAGGTATGTGTAATCGAAGGAATTTGTGAGAATTTAAATGTGCATTAAATTGATATATTATGCTTATAAATGTTAATATACAATTAAAACTAATTTTGATGAATCAATGGCATTAATTATGATATATGGCATGTAAGATGAATGAACATGTATTCTGAATGATGGTAAATGCTTAATTATCATATGGAATCCATACTATATAAATAATGCCAATATGTGCATTAAAATGCCTAAATGATGTATATTGTGCTTATTGTGACAACTGAGTATATTAATGCCTAAATTGATATTATTTGACTTAATTGACATATGTTAGAGTAGTTTGAAGCATAGAAATGCTTATGATGTATGATTTTGTGCAAAGTGGGCATATTATGAGTAATATTGTAAATCATGCATGGGGCTGATATGTAAGCGTGATTTATAATATGTTGGATGCAATATGAGTAATCTATGATATATGAATGATTATTATTGCCATGTCTTGTATGTTGGTTGAAATAGATAAGAAAGTAAAACTTTATGTATATGTTTCAAAATTGCATAATAGTTATGCTATGTGCTATGAGGTAACTAGATATGAGATGTTGGCATGATTTGGGATTATGTTAAATAGTCGTATGTAATGATACATGTATGTTTAATTATGCCCTATAATGCATGATAGTTATGTCACTTGCATAAGTATGTATAAACATGCCAAAATGTATATAACTAGTATATATATTATGATAAAAAGTAGTGAATGAGAGGATATAAGGGTAAGTTGGCTAAATAGCCTATTAGCATGTATAGTTATACATACTAAAGTTTTAGGCACAATAATACAATTATGTGTATATAATAGCCTAAAAAATGAAAAATAGGCCATGTAAGCTTATATTTTAAAAGTATGTGCATGACTTTAAACATATGGAGTATATGGTTATGGTCGTGTAGCCTAGTGATGTTGATACTATGATTTAAGCATGGATGGCACGCATGGTTGAATGATACTTTTAAAATACATGTGCATGTATAAATTATATAAGTTCTAAAAGATGCATATATATGTTATTTTTATTATTTTTTATGATAAACATGATTTAAATCACAAATAAATGTGATTTTAGGGCTATAATATGTTTTAAACATATAATGAGCTTATATGAGGCATTACAACACTAGGTATGCCATAAAGTGTATTTTGATAGACACTTAAGCACAATGTATCTTAGATTAACAAATGCTTTAAAGTGAAATTTAAAATGGTAATTACATGATTATAAGTAACAATTTGGATGATAATGGTGATTTTAGAGTTCAGATGGCATAAATGTAATTAAATGCATGTTAATATGTGCATGATTCCTCAAATGAGACTTATAATGTAATTTCCTAGTTTAGTCATTTGTTCAATAAAACAATGAGGTTAAAATCTATATAAACTTATTTAAGATAGTGAAATTAAAATATATTGGTTATAACCCATATGATGTAACAACCTAGAAATGGATAGGTTTACTAGTCAACCAGGGGCCATAGTAGCTGCTAGGGTACTTCAGTGCCTAGATTTTGTTGTCTAAGGGTTCACTATATGTCTTAGCTATGGATTTATATTATGAAATTATAATCCATATGGGTGTAATTACTGTAAGGTTCCATAGGGGCCATTACACACTTACATGTGAGTGCAATCATGTAAACCTTGTTTGGTATTGCACACTTTTCTATGTTGTTGCAGTAGTTGTTAGGTCTAAAATATAGGCCACTACACATTATTTGATCTCATTATCCATAGGTTTTGTGTTCTTCCAAAAATATGCCTAAATGAACAAGGTAATTGCAAATAAACCTATAGCATAGGTTATATGAATATAAAGAATAGTTAAATATAAAGAGTGAATTATGTTAGGCAACTTGTGATAAAATGCTTTATGTTAGGTCATATGTATGGTATATGTCTTGTGTAGGGTTATAAGCATAATGAATATTTTATTATCACATATATGCATAACATGGTTATTACGTATATCTTGAAAGATATTAGTGGCTCATGCTCATAATTCTTTGTTGTATATAAATTGTATGTTAATAATAGCTATGAGCATAAATTAGTTCAATTACATCACTAAGTAATTCCTTAGTGCATCATTTGTTTGCGATAGATAGGTAAAAAGACATTTTGAGATCAAGCCTTGGGACATCAAGATTATCAAGAGGAGATATTTCTTTTGGTAATGAAATGTAAATGTTTATGTAGTTATGTGATTTATAAGTTGGCACTCAATGTTCTAAATATAAGAGAAATGGTCCTAAGCTATAATTTATTTTAATCTTTTCAATTTCAAAGTCTGTGAACCTATAAAAACTATATCAAGTTGTTTTATATTGTCTGATATCTCTTTCTAAGGTTGAGATATCCTAATTATCTGATTGTGTCATGTTAAAGTGATCAGAGGATCACATGTGGTTATATATCTATAAGAATATTATAAAAGAGTTTTTTTATTATAGGTTACTATTTAATTGGGGATAGTGTCACGATACAGCTGTTATACTATCAAATTTTTAACACAAGAATTCCAAAAAGTGAATTGTAACAATATTTTGAAAGGTTTTTAAAATTTCTTACTTTTACAACTATAACATTTTTAATAAAAATGTTTTAAAACAAGTATAGTAAAGTTTCGATAGCATGATTTGCATACATTCTTTAGTTGGGCTCAATGATTGGATCGAGTATGAGGTGCCACCTTTATTTGTATCAAAGCCCCTAGCCTAGGCAATCCTAGTTAACATATTAGTGCTTTAGAGTCTAGAGTATATATCACAAAACTTTTGATGTCGAGGCATATTAAATTGATCTCTTACCTATAGATATGATGAGTGTTTCAACACAGCATAGTGAGAAGGAAGTTGAGAGTCATACTTTAACTATCATAGCATTAGAGGCCACTAAAACTGCATCTACTTTGGGTTGTGTTATAGGATATACACCGTTAGTGAGACAAGCTCCACCGGTATTTCTGTAAGAGATGCTTCATCTTTTTAGGTAGGTTGTAGCTGCTGCTCCTTTACCACTAGCACTATAGCTTGAGGTACCTTTAACCCTAAAAAAAAAAGGATCTAGAAAGAGTGAAAAAGATAGGTGTAAAGGACTTTAAAGGCAAGGGAGTGATAATGCTTGAAAAGGTAAAGTACTAGTTAGATCACATAAATAAGTTAATGAAATAGATGCGATGCACACTAGAAGAAAAAGTGATTTATGCAACATCACTCCTATAGAAGGAGGCATCCAAATGGTAGGAGGATCTTACTAAGTATAAGATAGAGGACCAATTGACATGGGAATTCTTCTTATTGAGTTTCAAAAGAAGTGTATCATCGAGGATTACCTTATTTATAAGAGGAAACAATTTATAGATCTCAAGCAGGATTAGAAGTCTATAAGAGCATATGAGGTGGAGTTTACTATGCTTAGCAGATATGATAAAGAGATTATTACCATAGAGCAAGACAAGTGAAAGAGATTTGAGAAGGGTCTACATGTTGATATCAAGTCTCAAGTGGTGCCAATAAAGATCAGGGACTTTTCCTAGTTGGTGTTAGTGTGCCATTCTATTAAGGGGGTACAAAAAGAGAAA
Source organism: Hura crepitans (assembly GCA_948208565.1). Lineage (NCBI taxonomy): Eukaryota > Viridiplantae > Streptophyta > Magnoliopsida > Malpighiales > Euphorbiaceae > Hura > Hura crepitans. The sequence continues at coordinate 4,853 of CANXYI011238728.1, read as the reverse complement.
AAGTGTTCTACTAGAAGAAGAGATCTATAGTCAAAGAACATCTAGTGCAACTCCATAGTCAAGTAAGAAATATAAGCATTTTCCATTTGATGCTACACAATAGTCTCAGAAGTAGGGGTAGACATAAAAAAAACATTTTAGAGTGGTAAGGGTAAGGTTGGTGTTCGTATACAATTTTTCCTTAGGCTGGTCAAACTAAAACAGCCAAAGACTCGACCTAAGCCTCACTCCTCGAGTCTTGAAAGATAAGAAGGAAACTAGAGGAATCTAGAGCCGCTCCTATTTATTAGCATAGGAAAAGTGAATTGGGCATAATAAGATAGAAGTTTCCACCTAACCAAAGTTGGGAAATACCTTGTAAGGCTAAAACTAGAGCAGTTCAAAACCCTACTCTTATTTATACCTCAAGTTAATATGAAAATTTAGTTTGAATTTATACTATTATTCTATTTCTTAAGTGACATTTTATAATTAAAATAAATCACATATTCACATATGAGGATTTACAAAACATATTTATAGAAAAATAAATAGGTGTTTTGAGTTGAAATATCATAAACAAAATTTGGCAGTTGATTGCCTTAAGTACTTTGGTTCTCGCATGCTAATTTTAGAAAATAGTTTTTATTATTTTGACTTTTATTAAGAAACCTATTTTATTAACAAAGCACCAATTAACTAGCTATAAAATGATTTTGATTATGTTTTCAATGTGCAAAAATCATTTTCAACCTAATGCAGCATTCACAGAATATATCAGGATTGGAAAAATATAATACATGAAATCAGGTGATTGATTGTCTAGAGAACTTCAGTTCTCGCATGACAATTTTAGAAAATGAATTTTATCGTCATAACTTTTATTAAAAAAAACCTTTTTTATTAACAAAGCACCAATTAATTAAGTATAAAATGATTTTGATTATCTCTTCAATGTGCAAAATTCATTTTTTACCTAATACGGCGTTCACAGAATATATTGGGATTGAAATTAAAAATATCATACATAAAATCAGGTGATTGATTAGATTGAGGACTTTGGTTCTCACATGTCAATTTTAGAAAATAATTTTTTATTATTGTGACTTTTATTAAGGAAAATCAAAACCCATTTTATTAGCAAAATACCAATTAACTAAATAAAAATGTTTTGGTTATTTTTCCAACATGTAAAAAATCGCTTTCTACACATTACAACTTTCATGCAATATAAAGGGAAATAATTCGACAATAAAAATATATTACATGGCAATTACCTAAAATACATCCTAACTGAACAAATAATAAACAATAAAAATAAAATTACATTTTAGAGCATCTAAAATACAATCTAACTAAAAAAAGCAATAAATAATGGAATCAGTAAAAGAACACATAGAGTGTAGAATAAAATAGACAACAGGAAATAAAAGTTCGTTAAAAGGTTATTTAACCGAGATTTAAGGAGGTAGCCAAAAAAAATAACAATCAAGTCCCAATAAATCAAACAACTTGCAACACAATAAAAATAAAATATTAGTATGTGAGGCAAAAAATAGACAAACAGATAAAAATTAAATGAAAATGAACAATTAGACAAATATAAAAGTATTGCACAAATAAATTGTCATATCTAACTGGTAGATGGATAAGGCAAAAACAAAAATGAAAACAGTAGAAAAGAGGGTCGATTGACACACCAAGTATATTTGCCTTTAGAAAAGATCTCGATCGGACTAAAAAATTGTGACTAAATCTTTAAAAATCTCAAAAAATGGTGTATTAAAAGTGTATTTTTGCTTTTTGGTGTCTTTTTCCAAAAACAAAAACCAACCTTCCCCTAAAAAAAAACCAACCTTTTATCGAAAAAATTATTTTTATTTTTATGCACGCTTCTCGAGGTAGAAAAATGGCTATTTTCGGCTCAAAATGACCATTTTGGTAGGCAAAATGGTTGTTGTCAGCTAAAAACTACTATTTCATGCACAAAAATGGCCACTTTTGGATCAAAACGGCTGCTTCCCCATAGAAATGACCCATCTTGCAAAACGACCATTTTCCTTGGGAAAATAGCTGTTTTGAATTTTTTTTTAATTTTGAGATATTCATTAGACATTAAAATCCTATTTATTAGGATTTTCATCCTTTTCACCATTATTAGGCAAACTGAACATAGCAGACCTAGAGATCCAGTGTCTACAATTGCCCCTAACATTAAGGAGGTGACTATAAGGTGTGTGAGGTAACCTAAAGTTTGAAAAAGAAAGAGACACGGACCTTATGGGGTGATCCTTTCATAAGAATCATTGTGATCGAAGTTGATGGGGTCTAAGCAGTACTGGTGACATTGCACTTATAGTTGATTTGGCTTAGACAATGCTATGAGATGTTGCACCTAAAGATAATTTGGTTTAGGTAGTGCTTTGAGACATTACACCCCAACTTAGGCAGTGCCACAAGACATTTTAGCCAAAGGGAATTTAGTTTAGGCAGTGCTGTGAGACATTACACCTAAACTCATGTAGTGCTATAAGACATGACATCCATTGATAATTTGGTTCAGGCAGTACTACAAGACGTTGCACCAGAAGATAATTTTATGTAGGTAGTGCTGTGAGACATTGCACCTGAACTCAAGTAGTGTTGTGAGATGTTGCAACCGAAGATAATTTGGTTTAGGCAATTCTATGAGACATTGCATTCGAACTCAAGCAGTGTTATGAGATGTTGTACACGAAGATAATTTGGTTGAGGCAGTGCTATGAGACATTGCACTTGAACTCGGGTAGTTCTGCAAGACATTGCACCCGAAACTGATTTTTTAAAGGATTTGTTGTTAAAGAGTTACCACTTTTGCTACCTACACTGTGTAGATAGTGTTAGGCTGGTCATGGCACATTTGTGATGTTGCTTAGAAAATTTTGCTTGCCCTTTGTGTAGAAAAAGGATGTAAAATAGATTAGTCATCAAAAGTCATTTGCAACATGGATGTATGTTTTGTGTGTGAATGCATTTTTTGAATTCATGTCATGGTTTTGAAAACTATTATTTTTTGTCTTTTCCTCATTTTTCTTTTTCTCTCTTATTATTATTTACATATATTATTTATTTATTATTTATTTTTATGCTACTTTGTTTTATTTTTATTTATTTATTTATCTTTTTTTATTTTATTATATATTTTATTATTTTATTATTTCATCAATGTTTTGTCAAAAGGATAAAAGCAATGAATAAAATATGATAATTTTATAGATGAATGCTTTTAAGTACAAAATTTTTGTGTCCTAAACTAATATGTACAAAAAAATAAAAAAATAAAGGTATAGGGAGCCGGAGGCTATCTCTGATCCCTCAGTATCTAGAACTCACCTCTATCATGTCCAGCCTCCTAAATGTCTAATGCTCAGGCTCCTCGATCTTTATGCTAAGATCTGTGTGGATGTGATAGAGCTGCTATGTCATTCAGGCTTTTAAGCCCTAAAAAAGACCCTCGATGAGGGAGGAGGCACTAAAGAAAATAGGCTTGCCTTGTCTGTCCGTTGTCTTTGAGTCGGCCTCTAGGGAGACAAGTTTGCCCCTAATAGCTCCTCGAGGTCAAGTATGAACTGGTTATCCCTACCTTGCTGCTCCCCCACCTATTGATCCAGCTCAGTAGATACTAATAGCTTGTAGTCGATTAGTGCTTGAGAGTTGACCCTCGTGATCTTAATAGTGATGCAGGTATCTCTATTGACCCACAGTTGCTATTAAAGGGGCACACCAAGACGCTAATCTAGGATGCCTAATCCCAGTAGGATGGCCGTGACAACCCCTTCAATGATGATCCCTTTGCTTATGGATCAACTGGCTTGATAGAGGTGCTTGAGGATGGTCTAAGCTAGGTAAAATCGTATCATGTGCTCCATGGCCCAAATACCATATAGGTCGGTTTGGTTTAACTGACCGGTGCTATTGACACGCCTCAGGTAGTTGATAGTGGAGACCCGATGCAAGTAGCAATGGATTAGGTCTCTAATGGTAGACACCTTGGTCCGGCTGGCATTGTAAACTATGCTAAGCCAACCAATGGACTCCTAATGCCCATCTAATTTTTCTAGGATCTCTATGTCTCTGTCAGCTAGTAGGTGCAGCATCTCAGTAAACTGGAGGAATGAGACATTGAATTTAGTCCCAAGGGTAACAAAGTGGATGGAGAATACATTGCTCGGGTGTGCATGCTAGAATCGAAAGGTGCTAAAAAACTCTAGGGTGATGGACGGATAGGTGGCATATCTTTGCAAGTAAAACTCTTGCCATCCCACTTAGGCGAGTAGCTAGTCCACTCTATCTAGCACCCCTAGGTCTCGTAGTGTCTGGGTGCACATGTAGTTGCTCCTGATCTATGTAACTATGGAAAGGCGTCTAAATCGCTCGACTTCCTCATCAATAAGCCAACTCGACATTGCCACGTGTTCTGGCATGGGTTGGCAGTGTGGGTAGCTTTGTTGCCATTGTAAAGGCATGATTACTTGTATATATATAGTGTTTAAATGAAAGAGATAATAAATTGTATGAAAAAGACAAAAAAAAAAAAAGAAAAAAATGAACATTTTATAGTAAAAGGAAAATGACGGTTTTTGCTGAGTCTAAATGATCATTTTGGCCTTGTGAAAATGGCCATTTTGAACGACGAAAATGGCTATTTTCTAACAAAAAATGCCTATTTTTGTCCCAAATGCCCGTTTTCCACCTTTTAAAGCTATAAGTGCATTAATGTATGCATAGATCCTCATGCTACTTGAGTTTCTCCTCATTTTCATAGCAATGAGTGACAAATTTCTTCAAAAACTTCATAAAATTCTTGATCTCCCATCCATATGGGCGACTTCCAT
>CANXYI011238717.1:0-11206 GCA_948208565.1 Hura crepitans | reverse complement strand
GGCAATCCCAAATTGACCATATTGATGGGAAAAAGAACATTCAAATAGGCATCTTAACTTTTTTGTCTCTTTTTTAGATCAAGGATCTGCCTTAAGTCAATTAAATCCTAAATTATGTGACTCAGAGTGTAATAGTTATTTATGTCATGACCTGTGTGCTGATGATATTGATAGTATAAGTATGACCTGTGGCTAGGTTATCCTTGATTCCTAGCAAGCCTAGATGGAAAAGGTTAAAGCTTTCCCTCCTTCTAAAATTTTTTTAGGCACCAAGACAAAAGTTTACCCAAATTAGAATAGTACCTAGATATTGCAGATACCTTGGCTGTCTTATTGGCCCTACTATAACTAGTTCCACATGTGCCTCTGTTGTTCAGATTCCTTTAATTGTTAAACCCCCCTGAGTTCTTTTTCTACTCAGCATGCTCCTTTTCTAGATTAATGTCAATGTCTTTGAGGAATTCCCAATCTTTGAGCCCTTTAGCCTTCAAACCTTCTTTCAGACAAGGGCTGGCATTTTTAATGAACATACAGATTTGATCTAATGTTTTTTACTTTCTTCTCATTTCTAGCACTCTAGACCTCCATCATGTCAAATACTCTATAAAGGTCACATTAGGCTTCTATTTAAGCAACTCAAGTTCTTCTATCATAACCTCTATATAGATACTGCAATCAAACTAGCTAATAAAAGCCTCAGTTATCTTCCTCCAATCATCTTTAACCTTTTTCTATAGCCTATGATACCGATCTATGGCTCTCCCTTACAATGTAAGGCTAAAGTAAGCTATTTTTTGTTTAGTGCTAAGTTTTATGCCACGCATAACTGTGGCATACTACTTGACATGGGCTCTTAGATCAGTGGTCCCATCAAACTTGGGCAATTTTGGCATCTTGAATTTAGAGGTAGTAACTCCTCAGATTCTAAAATAAGTTCATCTAGATCCAACCTCTTACCCATAATGATAAGTATGGCCATTGCCTTTATTTTTTCTTCTAGTTTCTTCATAGCAGCATTTTCAACTTTATGAGGTATCTCCTTCTTCCTACCTTCATCATTAAAATCTTCATTGAAATTAAACTCTGGATTGAAAAAAAGGCCCCGTTTACCTTTTCTTCTAAGCTCCTAGCTTCCTTTTTGGTACTAATTCCCTTAGAAGCAGCAGTTGTTCTTCTAACAAGTGTAACCACTATTGCTTCAATAGGTAGTGGTGAATCAAAAGTAGGAACAACCCTAGCTATCACTCTTACAACCATGAATATCATCCTCTTTTCTAATTCTTTGAATTTTTGATCTATTTTAGCTTCAAAGTTTTGAGCAGAAGAGCTACCTGCTTTGTCCTGCCATATCTGTTAGGTTGTGTGTGGTAAGGATGATCTTTCATCAAGTTACTCTTTTGTTTAACCCATAAACCTAAGTGGCTCGAGTATCTATGATGGTTGCAAAATGGAAGGTTAGACATGATGAATGAAATGCAAAAATGTATGAGAATGCATGAAATGCAATTGTAGGTTAATATGTATAACAACAAACACAAGCAAGAGCCTTTCACCCTGATCACTTCCCACATATGAGGTCAATGTGTTCTTTCTTAAGAGGGCTTACCTGCAGGATATTGAAGGCCTCAAAAGATCCAAATAATGGATAATGAATAGTTAAACATTATTTCTCTCATATTTAAAAGAACAGATGCAGGAAATTTGACCTATATATGTTGGATATGTTCAGTCAAACCAAATGTAAGGTCTAATACATTCTAATTAAAAAGGCCCAACGAGTTCAACAACATTTCGAGATTACTAATCCATATTTCACATATATTAACCCATATAGCACATAATGTAGCATTAATAAGGAAACCTAGGGAAATTGCTATTAGTCATTACATAGGCTCATGGTTAGGTCGCGCAAGTTATGGTTAACCAAGCATGGTCCCTCCACAACGGGTCTATCTCATCATAAGCATATGATCAATTGGTTCACCATTTAATATACCTTATAGGTACAAGGCTTGGATTTGATACCACTTTTAACAATCCCCTAAATTGAATGAAAATGGATGCATGCATTGAAATGACATTAGGGTACAAAAGGGACACCTAACTTATTCTAAGGCTTTAACATGTAATGCAGTTTCGAAAAAAGATAATATTTTAAATTCAAAACACAAAATTTTGTATTAATTTGAGGTACTTTTAGAGTATGGTCTCATGGTGTCCCTAGTGGAGTCACCACTATTCGTATCATTTCCTTTCTGAGGCTAGTCAAACTGAAATAACTAAAAACTTAACCCAAATCTCACCTCTCAAATCCTAAATGACGAGAAAGAAATTAGGAAAATCTTAAGTTATTCCTAGTCAATTAGCCTGGAAAGAGCAAGTTGGGCACAACAAGATAGGAGTCAGCACCTAACTAAAGTTGGGAAATACCTTGTAGGGTCAAAACTAGAGCAGTTCAAAACCCTACTCTTATTTATACCTCAAGTTAATATGGAATTTTAGATCAAATATATAATTTTATTCTTTTTCTCAAGCAAGTTTCAAAATTAAAATAAATCATTTAGTTACATCAAGAAAAAATGAAACATACATATTTGTAAATACAAAAGAAATACATGAAATTAAAGAATATCATACATCAAACTGGTTAATTGATTTCCTTTGAGAACTTTGGTTCTTACATGCCAATTTTTAGAAAACAAGTTTTATTATTTGTGACTTTTATTATGAAAAAAATCAAAACCCATTTTAGTAGGAAAACACCAATTAATTAGGCATAAAACAATTTTATTATTTTTTATAATGTGTAAAAATCATTTTTTACCTAATACAATATTCATGGAAAATATAAGGAAATAATCAAAATAAAAATTAAATTACATGGTAATTACCTAAAATACATCCTAACCCAAATAAGGAAATAAAAATTATGAAAAGAAAAAATTAAGAAGAAAATAAAAGTTAGATAAAGTAAATAAATAGAAATAAAATAATAAAATAAAGGGTGAAAAATAATAAAGAGTCACTTTCATTGAATGTTGCCCAACAGATCTCTTACAACTCGCATCACAATGAAAACACAAAGTTAGTATGTAAGAAATAATAGAATCAACAAAAGGAATAAATAAAAGGACATAAAATAAACAATGAAAGAAATAAAAATTAAATAAATAAATAACATGTGAAAAGAGAATGAATAATAATTGAATCAAAAATAAAGAAGAATAGCATATTAACAATGGATAAATAAGATAAGGGTACTACATCTACTGGTAAATGAGTACCTAAATACAATAAGACTACCACATTTAACTAGTAAATTGGCAATAAAGAAAATAAAATAAAGAGACACCATGTCTAACTGACAGACAGATAAGAAATAAAAAAAGAAAGAAGAGAATTGGTTAACCCACCATGCATAATTACTTTTAAGAATGATCTCTAATTAACTCAAGAAAAAAAAAGCAAGTAATTTTGAAAAAAAAATTCAAAATCATAAAATAGTTTTTGAAAAGTGTTTTTGTATTTTTAGGTGTGCACTTATTGAGGAATGTCAACCCTTTAGACTAACACAAGGCTCACCTTTTATACATATGGATCGAGGTGGCAAATAACCATTTTGGGGTAAGTGAAAATAGGCATTTGGTTGAAAACAACTGTTTGCATGAAAAGGAATCCTACCTGAAATCTGCCTCTTTGGCAAAATGACGTCATTTTATAGAGGTAAAATGGTCATTTTAGGAAAGTATAAAACGGTCATTTTGCCTCTAACGGCTCAAAGCTTGTCAAATGCAATTTTTTTAGTTATAAAACATTTTTTTCCTTTTTCAAATGCTCCATACCATGGGGGGAAGTCTGAGCCCTCAACCCACCACAAACACTTATTTTTCATGTAATTCAACTCACACTGCGAGCTTTTTAGGTTGGTCAAGGCTTATGCTCAAAACTTATTCATGATGTTAAAACTTTGAATGAAGAGATCTTCGAATCAGATGTTAACATTCCTATTTACTAGACTTTTTGTACTTTCTTTATCATTAGGCAATCCAAACATAGGATCCCCAAAAACCCATTGTCTACAAGAAGTTCAAAAAAAATTTCATAGAATCTAAACAAAAAGGGTCATTGAAAGTTTTGAAAACACATACAAATAATAAAAACTACAGCGTAGATTATTTAATCGTTATTCGTGCAAAGCTCTTTTTTCTTCTTTTCACATTACCAAATGGTTGCAAACCATAGTAATACTCTCTAGAACACCTCCAAGGTATTCATATAAGAATTAAGATGAGATAAAACTTGAGAATCCATATGCTAGTAAGATTTTTAAGTCTAGAGAATAGAAGAAAAGAAAAACTTATTGTTTTCTAAGGAGGGTGTATGCACAAATAGTAGGTATGTAGGCTATTAGTTAAGCTAATCATTATATGTTATTTATACTTAAAATACTACCTCTATGTCATGTTTTTAACACTTAAAAAATATGACCCAGCTTGCCCACTAGGAGGCCCAAGAATCGGGCCTTTTACAAACTATACACATAGGCCAACTTTTATGCTATAAACATTTGCACATGAGGCTAGTTATGAGCTACCTTTCGAGAATTTTCTAGGCTATAATTTAAATCAGCTCTAAACCTAATTTGCGAGTCTCTTAAGACTTAAAAGGTTCATCAAAAATCATATCAAAGATACACCCAGCATTGGGCCTCCAAAGCCTAATTCCATTAACCCTACTTGGGTCAAATTAACTAATTAGACTCCAAGCCCAATTGTTTCTTTTTTCTCATTTCTCCACCATTCAATGACACCTTATGTGATTGAATATTCAAATGGTTTGAATCTTATCTCAATTCTTTGAGTGTGTGACCATATGGGTTTTCGAAGCACATTAGCAATACACATTGAATTAGAATCTTATTCTAACTAGAACTCTTATAGTTTAATCACATTGAATCCATAATTAATTTTCAATTAATAATTCATGTGTGTATGAGCCATAAGAGGTATCTAGCCAAAAATCAAGACTACCTAAGTGTCAAAGAGTCAAGTGATTTCACTCAACCTTTCCATATCTAGTTACTGTGTAATAATCTCCTTTCACCATCTTTTATCTCACTCAAGTTTTAAGTATAGACTTATATCAACCCAATGATTCTGTTAAGTTTGTTTAATTAAGCCCTGAATATGTTAGTTTTAATAGTTTTATCTTCATCCATAAAATGTACTTGTGAATCATATTCACACTTGTATTTTACTTTGGCCAAAGCTTCCTAGATAAAAGCAACATATCATAATAGTGAGATAAACTCCCTATTATAATCTAGAGTGGTGAACCATATGTTGATCACTACCCCACCTTCAAGTATTTCATGAAACACACCTAACCTCATAGCTATGTATACTTTTAGTTCGAAGTAAAAGCACTAGATTAAAGTACACCACTCCATACTTAAGATAGTTAGTGTTTTAAGTCTATGGATACTTGCACAACTGATACAATGAGATGCTTTCACTGATATAGACTAAGTATCCATGTGAAGATCTCATAGTGGGTCTCTAATGAACTCGCTTCCTAAGTGAGCATCCACATGTTAACACTAAGCATCACTATGCTTACAAGTTGTGAGAATTACTGCTTGACCCAATCAAGAAGTACAACATGTGGTGGTTTATCTATATTAATAATGTCCCATCTTGTTAATACAATGACAAGAGATGATTATGGTATTATCACATTTCATCGAATAAGAATCTCACATCATGAATACTTCACGATTTCCTTCGTACTATGATTATATACCAGGGACTTTATAACATGGTTTAAGACATTGCAAGCAATTATAAGTATTATAAAAGCACCATGAAACAAAGAAGTGACATTTTATTAATAAATAAAGTTCCCATGTTACATGAAAACAATCCCTATTTTATAGCTCTAGGGCTAAAATTTGTCCTTTAAAGGGCTGGAGGTTGGAGTATTCTAATCTCTAGTTAATTCATTAAGAAGGGATCGTATGTCCCTTTCTGGTATTTAAAAGTTCATCTGATTAATTTAAGGATTTCATTCGATCAAATGAAGGTCACATCCTTTCGAATGAAATCTCATCTCATCGGACTTATTTTGGCTTTTGGTCCCTCTGTTTTTAACTAGGATTTCCTTTTGAACTATAAACTCTTATTTGTAGTGTTTATAGCTGCTCTAAATTTGATGTGAGCTATAGACATATGTGTAGATCATCATGAAAATGTATAAAGGTAAGAGTCACATACTTGTGTCCCGTGTCAATTTTGAGAGTTCTCTCTACTCAATAGGTGCGACTTGATTGAGCTTTTAGAAGCGTGCCCTTATAGGTAAATGAAGAATTGTTGAGGTTGTGTTGATGATTTTGAGAGCTCCCTCTACTTAGTAGGTGCAACTTACGTAGGCTTGGTGATCATGCTTTTGAGAGCAAAAAGAGAAACCCTGAGGATATACTAAAAATTTCAAGACTACCTCTACTCGATGGGTGCGACTTGAGTTGGCTTAGTTGATCATGCTCATAAGAGTAAAAAAAAGCCCATAAAGTTGAGTTTTGTAGCTATGGTCTATTTTTTAGTCCAAATCTTTTATCTGAGTGAATATTGTCTTTAATTATGAGCTACTGTGGAAAATACTACTCATAATGAAAAGGGTCATAAAGAGCTTATTATCTTACCCCCGATGACTAAGGTTGTGTCAATGCATTGAAAAGTGAAAAAAAAATTATTAGCTTGCCCCTTACATTGGTAGAAGCCCTAGCACTAAGGCCAAAGTCAATTGTAGAAGTTTTGAGGTGATAGTGGGTGGAATAGTGGTTTTGTGGAAAAAGGGAGTTTAGAGCAAAAAAAGGTAGAAAGTCAATTAGGGATGTAGTCAATTAGGGATATAGCTATATAAAAGCAAAGAAAGGTAAAGCGAGCTTGATTGGCCTTAAAAGTACGGCTTGGGTTGCTTGGAGGCATTAAAATATGCTTTGTGAGTTATCCTTTGATGAGCTGCTCATACCCTATTAGATGAAAATAGGCTAGCCAAATGAATAAAAGAACTATGTTTGATCGAATGACTTAGGCAACATTCGATTATATGAAGTGGTGAGATTCTAAGAGACATTTTGACTCTTAAAAGCCATAACTGCCCCCTTCTATTCAAAATTTATCCCTATTTTCCTTCTATTCATATTTTTTATCTCCTTTCTTACTTTTGCAATTCTCTCTTCAATTTCCAATGGCAAACCCACCTGAAATCCTTGTGCTTCCAACTCTACTAGCAGTAGCACCTAAGTAATGGGAGGATGTTGACTTCAAACCACTCATTAACCTTTGCAAAGAAGGTGTTACTACTTAGCGCGGAATCCCATTCGAATGGTGGATTTTAGTGTTGCATCATCTAAATAAGCATAGTTACGATGAGCTCCCCTTTATAATAAGTACTTAAATTCTATTCCCTTTTATTTTCCTTTCATTTTGGTCATTGATTATGCTATTTCTAAAATCGTAAGAATGAACATTCTTATGATTAGATGTATTGACATCTAATCAGATGAATGTCAAGATAGCAAATCTTAAACATCCAATCTAATATAGACTTTACATATGGAACATAGTCTCTTAGGCTCCCTTTACACTTAAGATGATCTCACCGGTATAAAAAAATTAATTAGGAAGTTGATTAGTTATTTTAATAAACATGATGAAATTTAGCATTTAAACTATCTCCTAAGAACAATCATCTGATCGAATAAGCATTCATGTGCTAGTTCTAGAGATTTTACATCCAATTAAGTGTTAGTGCTTACCCTACTAGCCTCGATCCATCCAATAAAATAAAAATCATTAGAGTGATGGTAATATTTAACCTCTCTGTCATTTCAAGTCCATCCTTGGGAAATTATCCAATTAGAGATCCTTATAACCATTTAGATTAAACTTCATTCAATCATATGATTTCTCCTTATACAAAGAAATTTTTCATTCCTTTTTTCATATTTTATTAATCATTCATAAATTTTTGCGATGTTTATGCATTTGAATAGGATCATATCATCCATTCAAACATACGATGTATATCATTTTGGACATCTTTCATCCAATCGGGTGTTTAAACCGTATGCTTTACTTGTTTGCATTTTCTTGTGCTTCTGCATAATTTTATACTACATAAGGTAACATCTAATGTTGTTTTGTGTGCATTTTGCAAAAGATAGTTAAAACTAAGGGTAGCATGTCTAAGGCCCAGTAGCGATATAGACAACTTCATAAAAGCAATCAGACCCAGTTCTTAGCCATCAATTTGGGTCCTCTTATAGATGGCTAGTTAAATAACAATAGCAAGAGATGGGACCTTCTAACTATACGAGCACTAGTAGAAAGGTAGATGGACACCACCCACGCTTTCCAATTCTCTTAGGGAGAGATAACCATCACCCCCTTCAACTTCTGCTACTTGATTGGGATCCCTTGCTCAGGTTGGGTCCTGGATTATAATAGAGCTTTAGTGTACTATTTCACCTAAAAACGGAACAACTACTTGAGTTGAATGCTTAGGTTCTCATTCTAGAGGGAGTTAAGTGGCACCATCAAACTTTTTATAGTGTTGGATCATTAGTTTGCTCATATCCTAATAGGCATAAAGGAGGAGACCACTTATGCATAGGCTTTTTGCTTCTCCTCGGGACCACTATATTTGTAAACTCAAGTGGGATTTTCCTATAACTTTCCTACTGAACTTGAGACACTTAAAATAGGCTACAGGGCAGGATTAAAGGACCCTAAGATTAGTGTCTCTCTATCACTCCTTAGATTCTTTCATCTGAAGGTCCCTGTACTTCCAAGGATTGATCACAACTGTACTAGTAAGTTCTTTTATTTCCCTTTCTTATCTTTTTTGACTAATTATTTGATCTTTTACAAATATAAGGCTATGGTTTAATATCCTTCCTCACCTAATGACATAGTAGGGATGAGGACCACCTTGGCACTGGCACATTGGACCTGAACACCACCTTGCCATGAGTTTGACCACCTCTATTCAGAGGTCAGCTTTTGCACTTAGGCTGATGTAATTTCCTGTAAAATATTCAACCTCTTGTTAGTATTCTTGTGTGTTTGTATGGATTTAAAGAACTTACCTAGCCTTATTTCTATTCTCTGCTTCTTCCTTAAATTAACTTGGAATGGTGAGACCATACGAAAAGGGCATGCCTTTAACTCCCTTATTAACCCATGCTTTAGACCTATCCTACACCCGCTATTTGATGACACTCTTGGATAGGCTCGTTTGGTACCATGAAGAGTAGGTAAACCACTAGGAGGATAGTCCAGCCTCTTGCAAGATCCTAAGTGCACCATTGCCAAAAATGTTTAAGGTAATGTAAATGGAGGATATATAGATAATGGAGGGCTTGTCTAGATACCCTATTGATAACTTCCTCACCATAAAGGGAGATTATTGTACTTGGGCCCAGTTGACTCTATTGTGCATTACACCTCCATACTCAGGTGTTGGTAAGGTAAAAAACCAACCATCCATTTTGTAACTATATTTAAGGTTCCTTTATACTCTTTTAATAGTTCTATCTTCTTATTTTATAGGGATCCTCTCAATAGCCACTGCCAGTTTCGCCTACTACTCCTACAACTAGCACTGATGCTTCACATTTTGGTTGAGCTAAAAGGCCCTACCCTCTTATGACGTAACCGATGGTACCCTTACTCCCGGTGGTTAACTGGTGGATCTAAACAGTAAGGCTATTAGTCATTTTACCAGTGACTTGTAGAGCACTATTACCATTTAGGACCACAAGTATGTAAATTGATCGATCTAGCTATAGAGATCACCTTTGATCCTCTTAACACTACTCTGGTACTGCTTCCTTTTACCCTCCACTTTTGTTGTTCATTTCCTTACATATTAGTATTTAAAATATGTCCTTGTATGTTTTATGTATGCAAGTGAGGTGTACAGATGTTGAGAAAGTCTACAGGGTATCTAAGGTGATGAAGAGGTTATGCTTCTTAGTCTCTTAGGATCTTAAAGTAAGTTTTATTTTTCTAACATGTATGCATGTGATACATGTTCATGCAATGATTATCTAGGTTTCCTTAGTTGTGGCTTTTCATAAAGCTATCTACATGAGGAGAAGAAGTTCTCTAAGCAGTTGTAGAGGGAGCTAAAGGCCACCAACAAGATTACCCATACGAAGTTCAATAGGGAGATAACTAAGGAGAAGGACTAAGGTTAGCTCTTTTTACTTTTAGTGTGAATGGTTGGTATAATACTTCTTAGTTCTTATTGCGTGGATGCTTTTGGTTTCTATTTACAATTATCTAATCACTAGTATTATTATTAATACAAAAAATATAATAAGAATGGTCCTATGATGGATCTTCAATAAATTAAATGTTATAGTAGCCTATTGGACATCATATCATCTAATCAGATGATTCAACTCCTTTTTTGACTATATACTTCAATTATTGTCACCCCTATTTAGTAAAAGGAATCCTATCAATGCATTAATAATTTTGACCTTTTTTAGAGTTCGTACACTTCTCCGATCAAATAACTATTCATCCGATTAAACAAAACTCCATGCTATAAATGTCCTCATTCGGGCAACCTACACTCACTCTTCCTTATTTGTTTTTCTTTAACTTCTCACTTACCAAATGGTTTCTCTTTTTCAACTGCAAATTAACAAACTCATTGATGCTCATAAGGCATAGGATGGTATCTTTTTAAGGAGACTCTAAGGAATTAAATTCTTAAGAAAGGTGAGGTTAGATGAGAATCTCCTGAAGGAAGCCCTCAACTTTTGGGACCCTATCCGCCATTTTTTTCATTTCTCACATCAAGAATTATGTCCATTGCCTAATGATTTTACTACCATATTAGGGTCTTTGCTTTGCTTGCAAATTTTAGGCTAAAATTATCCCTTAGAGGTGGGAGAGGGTTTGAACATTTCTCTTTCCTTTGCCTATAACTTGGTGCCGAGTGCAAATATGATGTCTCTAGAGGTAGTTATTGATGCCTTTGAAAAGGGGAAAGGTTTGTCTTTTTCTTAGGAGGGTGTTACCATTATGATAGTCTTATCATTGTACTTAACCATCCCCTATGAAAAACCATATTGCAATTATAAATTGTTTCAGGTTATTGAAGGGATTCGGATGAGGTACAACACTTTTCC
>CANXYI011238667.1:0-16900 GCA_948208565.1 Hura crepitans | reverse complement strand
TAATGGCCTTATTTCAATTTCATTTTTTAACCCTCTACATAACTCAAATAATACTATTTACAATCCAATTCTGGACTTTTTGAGTGTCAAGTACCTGATATGCATCCCACATTAGTACACTTCAAAGCTTAGGATTTTTGGGTCATTAAAAGATATCTTGTAAAGTAAATTTATATGTTCACATTGGCTACCAACTTACTATGTGAACCTCCTCCTTTCTTCAAGCTTAGGACTAGCTGTGTAAACATATACTTACATAGGTAGAGTTTTATATTTAACCATATAGTATATATATATATAGCTACTATGATATTAGCAACTTGAATAATGAGTATCATCATTTTATGCTTATACAAATTCCAAAAATATGAAGAATTACCAAAACAGATACTAGTACCTGTACCTCGATGTTGTGCAAAGTAAACAATGCAATAAAGAATATTTTTATCTAGTTCAGCATTAAAAATAAGAGAGAATTGAGATTCCTATAAGATATCTGCAACAAGCTATTATGCAGAGCATATATTATTGTAGGAAGTCCTAATGTAATAAGGGAACTAACCAATATCCAATCATCGTAGTTTCTTCAAGCTACCATCTTTTGCTATGAGAATTAAGGCACATATTGTCTTATATGCATAAAAAACTGTGTAATATTTAATTACTGAGTGAAGCATGATCATTTGCCTACATATGGTGAATAAAAATAACATGGAAATTAAAATCTATTTATATGGAAAATAAAATACCTTGGCAATTTCACATTTCAAGATAGATGTAGTCATAATAACTTACGATTTGCATGAATTGCATTATAAATTAATTACTAGCATTTCATAGAATTTGCCACTAGTTATTCTTTATTTATATAAGGAATGAAAAATAGCATAACAAATTTCATTAGAAAATCCAAAAAAAAACATGATAGTGTTGAGGATGTGAGGTTGGCCTATAAATCCTATTAAGAATAAGATCAAGAATGAAAGGTACACATCATTTAACAAGTTGGTTTTTGGAACTCTTTGCTAGATTAACTTTAACTGCAAATCTGAGACTTAATATTGTAAAATTTTAAGTCTAAACACCATTAACCAAGAAATGACCTCTATACTCCAGAGCAGCATATTAATATACAAAACTAAGCAAAATTAGCTCTTATTATCATGCACTAATAAATTAATAAGTGTAGTCCATTTTATAAGCAATCAACATAGCTTTAAATTTTACTATTATCCATTTTGAAATAATCTTATGTCCAAATTTACATCCATGCAATTTCTAGTCATTCTCTTAAAAATCCACCCAATTTGTTTCACTCCAAAACTAAATGGAATTGATTGGAATTAGAAGAAAACAAAACAGTAATAAGAATTTTAATGCTAATTGTTCCTTTCCTTTCCTATCTTCACCAAATAGTTAAGTTTTAGTAATTTACATTCCATTCTCCTACCAAATGATGTGAATTTTAGAAAACTAAAAAAATAACATGCAAAGGGAAAATTACAATTTTAATCTCCTTTTATAACAAAAAAAAATAATAAATTGTTTAGGAAAGTAGATTTGATGTAATAAAGGCAATTGAAGTAATCGCAAGAATAGAAAAATACCGAGTGAAATGTTAAGAGATCAAAGGTTGAGCTCCGTATTGAATTGTGAGTAAAATGGAATAGGACCAAACGCTTAAATTCATTCCATTGAAATTTAATTATAAACTTTTAGAGGTAGATGCCATGATTAATGAGCTTTATAGTAGAGACCGCATGTTTATTTGCTTTTCTTTTTAGCCATTCTATTAGTTATGTGAGGGAAACTTACTTTAAAAAATAATGAATTCTCATTTTTTCCAGTTTTTCTAGTTGATTGGGTAAGGGAAAATAACAAATTTTCCTACGCTTGCTAAGAAATTGATACTAGTTGTTCAAATTATGAAGAGCAAAATATTTTTTAATCATGATACCTTTATATTTTGATAAAATAGTGTAGGCAATGTGTCTTGGGGCTCTTAAGTTTGGATTGCCTAATGATGAAAAGAAAAGGACAAGGATTTTTGAAAATAGAAACCTAGATATCTAACTGAAAAAAATTCCCTCTTTTGTTAAAAGCCTATTTTTTCAAAACTTCATGAACCAATGGTTTTTTTTAGTCTCAAAGGGCTTAAAAAAGTATAAAAGGAGTTTTGAGTCAAATTCTGTTCTGTTCATCAAAATAGCATCGTTTTGGGGGTAAAACAGCCATTTTGACTATTATCAAAATGGTCGTTTCCCTTATTAAATGCATTGTTTCATTGTTTGAACAATTTTAATAAGATGGTGTCATTTTGGAAGGTAGAATAGGCATTTTCATGTTGAAATGGCCATTTTCCTCCCTACCAGCCAGAATAAAAAATACCCTTAACTATAAATTTGAAAGGACAAGAGAACTGTCAAAAACACAAGGACAAATTTTCTCAAATAACATACATTTATGGAGGGCAAAAAGCACACCCAACTTTTCTAGTTTTCTTATTAAAACCAATTCTTTTTAAAGACATAATCACTCTAAAAATATTATAAAGGCAATCAATACTTGGTAAATAAATTAGACCTTTTTTATTTGTTATATGATTAAATTATCCATTTGTCAGTTATATGCGATGGTTTAGTACTTATTTTTTGCATTATTACTTTTCACTTTTGAGATTAAATCATTTTTTTACTAGTTAGATATGTTGGTTTGATTCTCATTTCGTGTTATTTTATATCTCATATATATTTTTTCATATTTTTGCTTTTTTTATATTCTTCTTATTCCTTTTATATTTTTTTGTATATTTTATTGTTCTTTTGTGTAATTTAAGTCTCCAATATGTTTATGGTTTCATTATTTACTTTTTTATGTATATTTTTTTTTTACATTTTTGAAAGATTTATTGTCTCATCCTAAAAGAACAAAATGGACTTTTTTCCTTCTCTAGAAATGACTATTTTGACTGTAATATAGGCAAAATTATTGTCTTTGACTCTAATAGTTTTTATATTTATTATTTTGTATTTATTTATTTAATTCTATTTACTCTAATTTTCTTTTCATTTCCTCTTCAATTAAAACGTAACTTAGGTAATTTTCATGTAATTTTTATTTTCTCTTTTGGGTTAGAATGTATTTTAGGGAATTTTCATGTGTTGTTATTATAATATTTTCCTATATTTTTCATGAATGATATAGAAGGTAGAAAAATTTTTTTTTTTTTATATTTTCCATGAATGATGTAATAAGTAGAAAAATTAATTTTATATCTTCAAAAAAGAAAGTAACCAACTTGTTTTCTATCAATTAATTGGCATTTTATTAGAAAATGGTTTTTTATTTTCTTTAAACAAAAGTCATAATACTAAAAATATGTTTTATAAAATAGCATGAGAAAAACAAAATTTTCAAAATAATTAATGGCCCGGTATAATGTATTTATAATTCTTATTTGAGGTATATTTTTGTATAGTGTATTATTAACCTATAAATTAATGCTTTATATAATTGAATATGTTTATTTTAAATGGCAAACATGCTTGAAAGGAGAGAAAAAATTGATCAATTTAAAGATTCATTCTGTATTATTTTAAAGTATAAATAAGAGTAGGGTTCTGAACCATTTTTTGGTATGGCCTTATAAGGTATTTCCTAACTTTTGTTAAGTGGCAACTCTACCTATATTATGTAACCCAACTCTCATTCCGATCGATCATTAGAAATGATTTTAGATTCCTTAGAATGCCTTCTTATCTTTCCAAATTTGAGTGATACAAACTATGTCGAGTTTTTACCATTTTAAGTTGATCAGCCTTGAAAAAAGGTAGACGTGAATAGTGGCAACTCCACTAGAGACATTATGAGACCATGCTTTGAAAATACCTCAAATTAATATATAATTTTTAGTTTAAATTCATAATTTTATCTTTTCTTAAAATTGTATTTCATGCTAAAGCCTTAAAATAAGTTAGGCATCCCTTTTTATCCTTGATGGCATTTCAAAGCATAAACCTATTTTCAATCAATTTGAGGGTGCGTTATGTATGATACTCACCAAATTCGAGCCCCGTACCTTTAAGGTATATAAAATGATAAACCAAACATTTGTATGCTCATAATGATATAAACCTATTGTGTAGGGATCGTGTTTGGATGACCATAACTTGTCTGACATAACCAAGGTCTCAAATAAGCAATAGCAACTTCCACTAGGCTTCCTTGTAATTTGCATTGTGTGCTATATGAGCTTCTATTTGTGAAGTATATTCAATCATCCTGAAATGTTGTTAAACCTATCGAGCCTTTTTATAAACAGGATAGTTTAAATATCACATTTTGGTTTGGTTAAATATATCTAACATATATAGGCCAACTTTTATATATGCATTTTAAATATGAGTGCCATAATAATCGTCTGTTTGATGTTCATTATCCAAACCTATTGAGATCCCAATGTCCCATGGGTAAACCAATCTAGGAAATATGACATAGACTTTATAAGTAGGAGCAATAAGGTTGGAAGGCTCATGCATAAGTTTGTCATTGTTACATTTCATTTTATCATACATTTTGCATTTCATCCATTATACTAACCCCTTATTTTGTAACAACTATAGATCTACCATAGTCTAGTTGGGTTTGTGGTTTAGATGGTCAAATAACCAAAAAAGGGGATATTTCTACTTTAAGTAGTTCAGCCATGTCAAAACAGAGATAGTTTTGGTCTTTCAATGTAAGAATTAGATACTCGTATCAATCAAAAGTTTAAAGAGTTTGAGAAGAGGATGATAGTTATGCTTTCTAGAGCTCTAGCCAAAATTACACCTAATCTCAATATCCTTCCTCCCACACTAGTCGCTAAAACACCAATCACCATGTTTGCTACCCTTTTTGCTTAACCAAGTACCTCTCAAGGAATTGATATAAGGAAAAATTCAGGTGTTCAAGTTAAAAAGGCTAAGTTTGCTACATATTTCAATCCTGAGTATAATTTTTGTTAAGAATCTTACAATGAAGGTAAAAAAGAGTTAGCGGTGCCCAAGACAGAAGATATGGCCATGAAAAAGCTAGAAGAGAAGATAAAGGCAATGACTAGACTTCTTACTCTGGGAAAGAGAATAGATCCAAATGATATGACTTTAAAGTTTAAAGAGGTTCTAGCCCTAAATTTAAAAATTTCCTAATTTGCCTAAGTTTCATGGAACCACAAATCTAATGCCTCACATCAAATATATGCCACTATCACAAGGGGCACAGAACTGACAACTAAGTAAAAAACTGCATGCTTTAGTCTCACTCTATAGAGAATGGCAATAGATTGGTATCACGGGTTAGAGTGGAAAATGAAAGAATATTAAGAAAGAGTAATAAAAGCTTTTATCAATCAATATGATTGTTGCACACATATAGAAGTTACAATTAAAGACCTTAAGCTATTGAAGCAAAAATCTAAAGAGACCTTCTTAGAGTACTTGACAAGATAAAGGTTAAAAGTTTTAGAGATAAAGAAGGAACTCAAGATAACTAATCAAAGTTCATCTATGATACAAGTCCTTAGTTGAAGAATAGATTGAAGGCCAATGGACTTAAGGATTAGGAGTCCTTAAAAGATATTGCAATTAATTTAGATAAGGAATGTGCTGAGGCTAAAAAGAATACTAGAGGCTTAAATGGTTACAAAAGGATAGGTAATAGCTTTAGAATTAGTACCCGAGGTAGCAATAGTTAAGAAGTTGGTAAAATTACTACCACATCATCTACTATTACTAGGCATTACTTAAACTTGGGTGAGCCATTATCGTGGTATGTAAAACATTTCTAGAAAAAAAGGGAAGCTTCAACCTAACTACCTAAACCAACTAAAAGTGAAAGTTATCCTAGTCATTAGGCCGAATCATATTGCCATTACCATCTACACACTGATCATAATACAGACAATTGTTGCACATTAAGAGATCGAATTCAGGACCTAATAGATTATAAGCAAATCCCCGATCCATAAAAGAGACAGAAGGGCTATGGTGCCTATTACAATGTGCCAGCACCTATGTTCATGGTGAATTCAAACTTGCTATAGTGGTATATGCTGCAAAATTTGTATGGTAATGAATATTTGGCCATTAAATGAAAGGTAAGAAAAGAAAATAACCACAGGTGAGGAATACAACGTATATATGGGTAATAGATAGTAACAGTGAGAAAGAAGAAATTTAGGACTTATGGACTAACTCAGATAACGAATAGAAGCATAATAAAAAAGAATAAGAAGCCAATGCTATAACTTGGAGTAGTTGGGTAGTCCTAGAGGTAGGGAAACAACTTGTTTCTGCTCCTTTTGAGGTGGAAAAGGCAAAAGAAGGTAGTGATGCTATTTTAAAATAACCTAAGAAGATGCCAATTCTAATCTCTATTGGGGATCTCTTAAGGCAGTCCCCTTCGCATCGTTAAAAAGTAGCAGAGACTTTGTGTGTTGCTACAGTGTCAACAATTATATCTCTGTCTAAGCTATTAGAGATTGTGAAGAGTGAGGAAAAGAAGTGGTTACTTTTTCTAATGTAAATCTCCCAATTGAAAGCATTATCACAATCACTCTTTTTATAACAAAGCCAAAGTGAATAGGAAACACAATGCATGTGTAATGGTGAATGACATATTTTTTATTAATATTTGCCCTCTGAAGGCTATGACAACATATAGTATAAAAGATTTAATGATCAGCAAATCCAAGGTCACCATAATGGCTTATGATAATACAAAGAAGCAAGCTTATAAAGCCTTAAAAGTCAAAGTCAAAGTCAAGATTGGGGTCAAATTGATGATGTTGAGTTTGCAGTTCCTGATATCTTAGCCAACTTTTCTCTGTTATTAGGTAAGTCGTGGTTTCATAAGCTTGAAGGGGTTCTGTTAATACAACATTAGATGATTAAAATCCTATATAATAGTGAGATAGTGACTATTAGAGCTGCTAAAGAGAATTAGGTCTCAATACTGGAAATTGCTAAACAACCCCTTAATGGATTTCACATAGCAAACATATTCTCTGAAGATGACTATGATGATCCAAAGATTGTGCACATGTTAAAGAAGATGAATTATTTGCTAAGAGCTAGTTTGAAAAATGACTCATAAGGAATAGGAATCGCATTCTAGCTAAAGGGACAAAAGGATCACATGGGTTTTGGGTTATGACATAGGGTCAAAAAAGCTGAAGAAAGAGAAAAAATCTAAAGGCATCCTAAGAATACAAAAATGCATTGTTCCAGCTTTAGGTGAAATCAAGTATTATGAGGAGCCAAACCCAATAATACTCAAAAGAAAAGTGGTACCTAGGTTTAAAATCTTTAGTGATGTTGATTGGGCAAGTGGTGAGGTCAAATCATTTTTAGACTTTTGGGATGAAGAAGTCATATCTAGTTTAGCTGATTTAGAGTTGGAACCCAAGGAAGAAGTTATAACTCCTATCATGCTTACCACTTGTGTGTAGGGGAAAGAGAATATCAATGATGAAGTTGCTAACAAAGTGGAATCAAAACTCGATGCATCGAAAAAGTTGAGACATCTTCCAATGATTATGCTAATGTCATATATGTACCAGAGCTTTTTAAGATCATGTACCTATTTCTTTTGTTAATGAAATACATGTTTTTACTTATTTTGATGATGTCTCATCTAATTGCGTCATGCATAATGATAATCATAACTTGCACAGCATTTTTGACATTAATTCAATCAATATTACCCCTTTAATCTTGGTACAATTAAAAATCCAAAAGAGATCTTAATTGCACTTGACATAACTCCTGAAGAAAGAATAAAACTTGAGAGAACACTGAAAAAAATAAGAAAATTTCTTTGCCTAAACTAATGAAGATATGCATAGGATTAATAGAGAGGTTACTGAACATGCCATTCACACCTATCCTGATGCAAAGCTAGTAAAGCCAAAGTTAAGCTGAATGAGACTAAAATGGGTTAAAAAGATAAAAGCCAAGTTTTTGGAAGAGGTTAAGTATTCGACATAGTTGGCTAATCTAGCGCCTATTGACAAAAGGATGGAAAGGTCCGAATATGTATTGATTATAGGGACTTAAACAAAGCTTGCCTAAAAGATAACTTCCTTTTGCCGCATATAGAAGTCCTAATGGGTAGTGCTGCCATATGTATGATGTATAGTTTTGTCGATGGTTATGTTGGATGTAATTAGATTTTGAATAAGATAACTAATAAGATCAAAACTACTTTCATTACTAAGTAGGGTACTTTTTGTTACAAAGACATGTTGTTTGGACTAAAAATGTTAGAGTTAGATGATGGCTACAAAGATACTAGATAACTTGATTCCAAAGGAAGTCGAGGTTTATGTGGACAACATAATAATTAAATTCGATACTAGAGAAGGTCATTTTAAGGTCTTAGAGAAATTCTTTCAGAGAATTGATAAGTATAACCTTTGCCTAAACCTTAAGAAGTGTGTCTTTGGGATAACCTCAGGAAAACTCCTAGCTCAAGTAGACCCTGACAAAGCCCAGGCCATCAGAGAAATGCTAGTGCCAAAGAAAGAGAAAAAGATAAGAGGTTTTCTAGGTAGAATTTAGTGTAATAGCCAATTCATTGTCAAGTTTACCACTATATGTCAACTAATTTTAAAGCTTTTGAGAAAAGACCAACCGATTATATGGAATGATAATTGTCAGAAAGCCTTCAAAAATATCAAAGAATACTTAGCCAACTCACCTACTCTCTAACCACCGAAACCAGAGAAGCCATTGATCCTATACTTATCTATAGAATAGAATCCAATAAGGGCAATGAGAGCACAAGAGGATAAATTTGGAGTGAAATACACCATTTATTACCTAAGCAAAAGTTTCTCTCATTTAAGGCAAAGTATGTAGAGGTGGAGAAAATATGTCTACCTATAATTTAGGCTTTAAAGAAACTCAGGCACTACTTTTAAGCCTATATAGTTTAAGCAGTAGTCGAGCATAATCCATTGAGATATAACACATTCTCTATTGGGATAACTAGGTAAATGGTTCCTATTGTTACAAGAATTAGACATCTAGTACATAACAAAAAAGACAATTAAGGGTCATGAGGTAGACAAATTCTTAGCTAATCACCCAACTAAAGGGGATCAAATGGAATATGAGTTTCCTAATGAGCATTTAGCTCTAATTTCCATACAAAAATGGTAAATGTCTTTTAATGGTGCTACCAATAGCAAAAGAGTATATGCAAGTCTAATCTTAAAATGTCGAATAGTGAAAAGATTCCCTTGCCAAAAAGTTGAGATATAAAGTGATAAATAATATTGCAAAGTATGAACCATGTATCGATGGGTTAAAAGCACTTCTTATTCTAGGTGCTAAGCAATAAAGGTGTGAATTGATTCATCTTTGGTGGTATATCATATCAATATGGAATGGTTTATCTGAAAGGAAAAGTTAATGCCTTACATGGAATACTTAAAGTCTCTTAGTCAATAATTCAATGTTTAAACTTTTCAACATGTCCTAAAAGATGAAAATTAGTTAGTTGATGCTTTAGCTACTAGTTTCTATGTGGGATAGTCCAAAAGGGTGATCATGAAGCCAATTATAGATATCAGTTTAAACAAGCCCTATTTTGAAATAGAACAGGTGATAGAGGTGGAAACGGATTATGGGAAACTATAGTTTCGTGACATTCAAACATATTTAAAGACAGGACAATTGCCAAATGAAGCCACCACCAAGGACAAGATATTACTGAAAAGGTTGACCACTTAATTTATCAGTATGGATAGTACCTTATACAAAGGGCAAGTCGATGGTATTCAGCGCCACTACTTGGATGAAAAAAAACTTAGCAGGGTCATAAAAAAACTTTATTTAGGGTTATGCAGTAATCTATATAAATGGGTTAGCTTTAGCCAGAAAAATAATACACCAAGGGTTTTTTTCGCTCAGAATAGATCATGATTATTCCAAGTACATAAAGAAATTCTAGCGGTATGGGGATATTTTATGTACCAATGTTAGAGTTATAAAATCTATCATCTTATTGGCTATTCACTATTTAAGGCATAGATATAATTAGAGAGATACAACTAATAGCTTTAAATAGGCATCGATTCATTATGGTAACCATTGGTTATTTCTCTAAATGGGTTGAAGTAAAATATTTCAAGAAGTTAGGTGCAAAGAAAATCGCTAAGTTTATTGAGAGGAACCTAATATGTAGATATATGGTCATGCATCATATAGTTTCAGATAATAGGGTCCAATTTTAGGGTGAGACAAAAAAGCTTTTGCAGAAATATCAGATTTGACACCATAAATCATCCCTTTATAGATAATCAATGGGGCAATTGAGGCAGCAAACAAGAATATCAAGAGGATTTTGGCCAAAACTGTTGAAACCTATTAAGATTGGGCTAACAAGCTTCCATATGCACTCTAAGGTTATAGAACAATGATCTAAAATTTGATAGGGGCCACTTTCTTTTCTCTCATACATGGAATAGATACAATGCTTCTAGCAAAAATTGAAGTGTAAGGTGAGGGAATTTGGCAAGAAGGTTAAAAGTCATAAGTTGAAGGAATAGGACTTAGTTTACAAGCAAATGTAACCAAGGATAACGAATTCAAAAGGAAAGTTCAAGTCAAATTAGGAAGGACCCTTTGTTCTTAAGCAACTCCTACCAAAAGGTGCAGCTATTCTTACAAATTATGATGCGAATGAATTTAAGGAACCAGATAATGTTGACAAGTTAAAGAGGAACTACAAGTAGAGGCTAAAAAAAAGAAGCCTTGCAAATCAAAGATTGAAAAAAGATAGCCCTACTATAAATAGGTGCCTCAATAAAGCAAAAACCAAAAAAAGCCAACCTATGCAATAATTAGGGGTTAAGAGAATATAGCCAATCAAGAAAACTAACGAAGGTTGATTAGCGATATAAGTTAGATACACCAAATATCTCATTTGATTAAATAGGAGACCTATATTGTTACATTGATGTT
Source organism: Hura crepitans (assembly GCA_948208565.1). Classification (NCBI taxonomy): domain Eukaryota; kingdom Viridiplantae; phylum Streptophyta; class Magnoliopsida; order Malpighiales; family Euphorbiaceae; genus Hura; species Hura crepitans. The sequence goes on along the minus strand of CANXYI011238667.1, from coordinate 5,891 downwards.
TGTATTGTAATTGTCATAAATGCTGAAGTGATATAAATGGATAGGATCACATTAATACCTTAGATTAAGCATTGTATAAATTGAAGTAAGTAATGATCTTATTTTGTAAAGTTTTGGCATCAATGCCTATACATGATGAAAAAGACAATAAAAATCATGCTTATGTAAAACCTCTGCCTCTTGTTATTATATAATCAATCTATATATTTAACCATCAAGATCTATTATTTGCAGAAGATTCAGTTACCCACTCCATATACTCTGCAGAAGTTTAAAAGTTACAAAAAGAAACATTTGAGATATTTTATCTTTATTGGTAATTGCCTCCATAGGTCATGATAGCCTGTGGTAAATGTAGTGGTCAATTCCCCTCTTATGAATGATAAAAAGTCTCTAACAATGCCCTGCACTTCTCGGAATCACGGGGCACAATGATCTGGGATGCAAAAAGTGACCTATGCAGTGCTATCAAAGGAATATAATGGAATCTACCACTGTGAATTACATAAGAAACTATCAACTATAAGCATCTGAAACTAACATTCTCATTAGTTGTGGCTCCCAACTAGGTGGCCCAATGTTCAATATCAAAAAATCAACATCATACTGAGCAAGGCAATAAATTCTTTAAACTATAAAATAGGATGACATAGGGTGGTGGTTCAACAAGTAATCCCAGCTTTTCCTACAACGAAATCTAAAAAAATTATTAGGAATGAAAACCCAAAATAGGCATCCTAAGCAAAATTTAAGCTCAGGTGGGGTGAAAACCAAAAAAGAAAGTTCACTCTAAAACAAATAGTAGCATGAAAACTTATAAAGGGTGTGTTACTTTCACAGATAAAATGGATTGGATACCTAAAGTAGCAAAGGACTGCTACGAAAGATGTTTATAGTACCAAATTTCATGACATCTAGTCTCATAATGGTCTTAGCAAGTATAAGTGGAAAGGTTTCAAGCCATTTTGAACACTACTTATGATATCAAATAGTTAATAGCCGCCAGAATCATTATCTAAAGTCATAATAAGTTATTTGGAAAAGAAGATAAATAAAAGGGCCCCAACATGCAGTGAAAGGATATTTGTGTACCTATCAGAAAATGCTAGCAAAGAGTCTAATGCCATTAAATCTTTTTTTGGCACCTACCTCACAACCGGAGAAAAAGGAATACCCAAAGCCTGTGCCACCTTATGGGGATAGTTCGGAGATAATTAGGGTAGCGAGGCAGTATTTCAGAAGAATATAAAGCACCTAAAATAACAACAAACTCTTATAATAAAAGGCATAGCTCTTGGTGAGAAAATCGAATGATGTGGAAGCATGGGTCTCAAAATCGTGTAGCAATATGTAGAAAGGAGAAGTCCAATCGAATACGATGAGAAATTTATGCCCATTGAATAAGGCTAAAATGGAATTTTCCCAAGTTGATAGAGAATAAAGAATTTTATGAATTTTATATAAATTCTCCACCCATTTACAGGTGAATGAAGATTCAAAATACCCAACTAGTAAAAAGATCTATATGCATTCACATATACATATGTATTAGCCATTACAAGAAATGGCCATTTTCAAGCCTTTCAAAATGGGTGTTTTGCTTGACTTTAAAATGGTCATTTTATAAGAAAATGCCCATTTTGAAAAGGCAAAAATGGTTGATTCGCTAAGCTATAAAAAAGGGCCATTTTTCTCTCTTATGTGTCACTTTCACAATCATTTTCTCTTTATATATATAACAGTCCGGCCCACCTAACTAGTATTATCTGCTTTAGCTCGGGTTGCTTAGTTACCTCATGGCTTTATCCCTTGGGTCCAACTTCCTTGGCATTTAAAAGCGCACTAACTAGGGGTACCAAAACCTTACTAATAAGGCTTTTACCATTTTTCCTTCTTTTCGATATGGGATAGATTGCCTATCCATCCTAAGCATGGCCACCCCACTTTAGGACACAAGCGTCCTAGCTTGTCACACTCATACTGGGAAAGGTCAGGCTCTGATACCAATTGTAACAGCTAAGCCCACTTGGCTAGTATTGTCTGCTTTGGCCCGCATTGCCCGATCACCCTACGGCTTTATCCTTTAGGCCTAACTTCATTGGCACCTAAAAGCGTGCTAACCAGGGGTACCAAGACCTTACTTATAAGGCCTTTACCATTTTCTCTCCTTTTTGATGTGGGATACATTACCTATTCCCAAGCATATTGCTCTACCAAACTAGCTTACCTCAAAAGAGGTAGGGCATTTATAATGATTATCCACTATCAGTCAAATAGGTAGTCGCTAACTTTATATATGGACTTTACGAGATTTAGGTTTAATGGCATGCATAGATAAGCTCTTAGCACAGATTAGGTGGTATGATTTTTACATGTTGCGCTACTCTATATACCCTAACATTATTTTGGAGTTCCTTAATAAATTTGGGTATAGTCGATCTCATCTTTTCGATCCTATAGCCATCAGATTTGGAGTGCATGAGGTTCGTTATGGGATATCATTCATACACTAAGCTTTTGTATCTCTCAACTGATGGGGTCATGGATTTTCCAAATAACCTAGAGGAGCATTAGGCTATGGTTAGCCAACTTGGTACATTCTATCAGGCTAGTCAGACCAAAACAACTTTAATTCGAGATTGTTTCCACCGATACCTATATTGAGTCTCTTCAGTATCATACCTTGGTCAAGTTGGCAACATGGAACCGATCAATAGGATCAAGTTATATTCATTATGTACTATGGAGCAATGGGCTGGATATCATTTGATGACAAAGGAGAAGCTTGTTGCTGCTCACTGAGAATGGCCTTAACCAAAGGATGCACAAAAAGGAGATAAGGATATAGTGGATACAAAGTATATAATGATGTTTAAGAAATTATTAGCTAATTACGTATAACACTTGCAATTCCACTAGCATTCATCGCCCAGTGATACAGACAATAGACGAATGAGGTTGGTCCATCTTTAACACCACCAGCAAATGCTCCAAAGGCCTTACTTATATAGATCTAGGAGATGTTTTAAGGCATGAAGGCTTGTATTATGGATAAACTTGCATGCATTAACTAGAAGTTGCACCAGCGCATGAATAGATTATAAGCTTGGCTCAATTCTATTAGTTAGCTAGCTCTACCTTAGCTAGCATTGGAGTTTTAAGACGCACACATGACATCTTTAAATTTCTCTTTGTTTTATTTTGCTTATTGTACATTAAATATTGTAAATATAGGAAATATCAAATTCTTTTTGCATAAAGCATGGGGATATATATAGACATGGCTATTTTTATTACATTATTTCTTTCCTCCTTATACATCACATATCTCGCTAGGAAATAATAAATAATAAATACCAATGATAAAATAAAATGAAATGAAAATAAATAATATTAATAATAAAACAAAAATAGAATGAAAATGGAAACATTGTTCTACTCTATGCTAAATGAATCAATTGTCTTCACACACATCATACATGTCACATTTCTTATCACTATTTCTTAACAATTTGTTTTCTCTTGCATGAGGCAACATTATCCACCAACTAATGCACTTGCTAGACCAGGCAAAAACACAGCTTAGCCGATTGTAGGAGGCAAGCTGTAAGCTTTTGAAGCTTACAAAATTTCATACTAACTAGGTGCAACCTTACGCTCGCCATTCAAATTTTCTTAGTCATTCGCTCTATTGCAAGAAAAAAACATACCAGTTTAGACTCACTCCAACAAAAATCAAGCTCAATACAAAATAAACATCATATGCAATGGTCTCACCTTGTCTAATTCTCAAAACCATTAAATACAACTATCTTACACTGTCTAATGCCCAGAGCCATTAAATGTAATGCGCTCGCCTTATCTAATTTTCAAAACCATCAAATGTAATAGCCTTGCCCTATTTGGTTCTTAAAGCCATCAGATGCAACAGTTTTGTCCTATCTAATTCTTAAAGTTATCAGATGCAATGACCTCGCCTTGTCCAATGGCATTATCCATGTTAAGGAACCCCAATCAGGTACACGTTTCCTTCTCATTCTGAACTTTAGGTCACCTGACACACTTTATAGTTGCCTCCTAAAATTTAAGGGTAATTGTAGACACTAAGTCTTAGGGCTCCCGAATTCTAATTGCCTAATGATGAAAACAAAAGAATAAGAATTCTTAAAAATAGGAACCTTGATATCTAACTAAAAATTCTCTTTTGGCTAAAAACCTATTTTTCTCAAAAATTTAAATGAACTAATGGATTTTTTTGTAGTCTTAAAAGACTTGAAAAGGTATAAAAGGAGTTTTGAGTCAAATTCATTTGTTTTCATCAAAATGGTGTCATTTTAGGGGTAAAATAGTCATTTTGATTGTCAAAATGGTTGTTCCCATGATTAAATGCATCATTTCATTGTCTAGCTAATTTTAATAAGACAGTGTCATTTTGGAAGGTAAAATGAGCATTTTCATGTTAAAAATGATTGTTTTCCTCCTTGCCAATCGAAATAAAAAAAAAACCCTAACTATAAATTGGAAGAGGACATGAGAGCTGTCAACAATACAAGGATGATTTTTCTCGAATATTACAGAGGGAAAAAACACACTCAAACACCAAATAATCTTATTTTCTTCTTTCAAATTTTTTATTAGAACCAATTCTTTTTGGAGACAATAATCCTAATCACTTTGGGAATATTCTAAAGGTAATCAGTACTTGATAAATAAATCAGACAACTTTTTATTTATTATATCATTAAATAATCTGTCTGCTAGTCAAATATGATGGTTTAATCTTTATTATTTGCATTGTTATATTTTTTTTATTTTCTTTCACTTATGAGATTAAATTATATATCTGCTAGTTAGACATGGTGGTATGATCCCTATTCCACATTATTTCATATCTCTTACATGTTCTTTATATTTTTGTGTTTCTTATATTCTTCTTTATTTCCTTTACATTTTCTGTATATTTTATTTTTTTTGCCTCTAATTAGTTTTTGTATTTATTTTTCTATATTTGTTTTTTAACTCTAGTTTACTCTAATTTTCTTATTTAATTCTATTTCTTGTATTTTTTTATTATTTTTTGCATGTGACTTTTTATTTCCTCTTTGATTAGAATGTAAATTAGGTAATTTTCATGCAATTTTTATTTTCTCTTTTTGATTAGAATGTATTCTAGAAAATTGCCATGTGTTATTATTTTATTTTCTTTTTGAAAATATTTTCCTGTATTTTCCAAGAATGATGTAATAGGTAGAAAAAAAAACCATTTTGTATGTTTAGAAAAGAAAGTAACCAACTTGTTTTCTATGAATTAATTAGCATTTTATTAAAAATGATTTTAGATTTTCTTTAAACAGCAATCACAATAATAAAGATATATTTTGTAAAATGGCAAGAGGGAACCAAAGTTCACAAAATAATTAACGGCCTGGTTTAATGTATATACAATTCCTATTTGAGGCATGTTTATATATAGTGTTATATTAACCTATAAATTAACGTTTTCACATGATTAAGTGCATTTATTTTAAATGACAAATACGTATGAGAAGAGAGATAAAATTATCAATTTAAAGATTCAACTTGTATTAATTTGATGTATAAATAAGAGTAGGGTTTCAAATCATTCTCTAGTATGGCCCTATAAGATATTTTCTAACTTTTATTGGGCGGCAACTCTACCAATCTTATAGTGCCTAACTAACATTTCAATCGATAATTATAAGTGATTTTAGATTCCTTATAGTGCTTTCTCATCTTTTAAGATAAGTGATGCAAACTAGGTTGAGTCTTTGACCATTTGGAGTTTACCAATCTTAGAAAAAGGTAGACACGAACTAATAGTTTTTTGAATAAATATTTTGATAAAATTGTTGAAAAACAGTAATATATAT
>CANXYI011238527.1:0-15765 GCA_948208565.1 Hura crepitans | reverse complement strand
TTTAGTAATCTTTGTAATTTGAAGTGATGTATTAGGGAGCACTTAATGTATATGTAAAGTGGAATGGGTTATATCTTGTGTAATTTGTAGCTTTGCAACTAAAAACTTTATTTTGGATTGTACGTTATACTTAAACTATTTTAAAATGGTGAATTGCATACTTAACTTGTATGATATCTCTTCCTGAGATAGAGATGTCATACTATGATTGGAGTGTTGCTGGGTGATCAGAAGGATCACAAAATATTAAGAAATGAGAGTAGTGTGTTTTATAATACAGGTTGACACAGGAAAAATTTTGGGATAGTGCCCGATACAGCCGTTATGCTGCCAGATTTTTGGCACGAGGATTCCCAATTCTCCCTGTGCAATACTGCAGGAAAACGTTTTTTTAAATTTCGTATTTTAATATACTATCTTATTTAATAAGAAATATTAAATAATAATATTCGGATAGATTGAGTATGATATCTCGATATGCGTGCACACCTTAGTCGGGCTCGGCGACCGGCCGACGTCTAAACCGAGTAAGGGGTGTCACATTCATCATTCACGTTCTTCATACATGCCATATAAATGCATATGTAACAAATATCAATTTAGGCATTTAGCCCCAATACCTATGTATACTCATGACTCAATCTTTATTTGAGTATTCACGCACATAGCACATGTATTAACACACAACAATCACCACTAAATCATTTACACACACCCATAAAGCACATATGCATACATAGCACACACACTTTCTTGCCATTTCAACAAATAAGTACATATATATATTTCATCGAGTACACGTATCTATTTAGGGGTGACTACCATGTTTCGATTCCATTTCCACCTTAAGTGTGCCTTCCTTCATCGGCACCATTTTTTCCAGTCCTTAACTTCTAGCATTCCTACTAATAGTGCTAGTTTCATCGCTTTGTCTGAATTTTTGGGCAAAATCCATAGAGAATTAGATGAAGTTATCTTTTACAAAATTATACTCCTATGTCTTATCTTTCATAAGACTTTTATTTCATATTATTCTGACTACTATACATAAAGTTATGGCCTAATTACTCTCTACTGCTCTTGAAGCACTTTATCAGTTTTAGTTTTCAGCACTCAACTTATATCACAGTTTTGACCAGGTTAAACTTAGAATCAATTCAAGATTTCTTATAAAATTGTAGTTTTATGAGTCTAGTTTCATTTGGTTCAAGAATCATGCATTTTTTATATCTACATAAAGAGTTATGACCTGATGAATGGAGACTATTCTGTTCATTTTGAAAATTCTACAGACAGTGCAGATGCCCTTACTTTCGGGATTTTTTGAGCAAAATATATAATGAATTTGGGAAAACTTTCTTCTACAAAGTTGTAGTCCTATGTGTTAGCTTTTATACACAATTGGTTTCGCAATTTTTTCAACTACACAAAAAGTTATGTCCAAAATACTCTCTACTGCTCCTAGACAAAAATCAATTCCAGCAGCCTAAACCCATCCGAGATTCATACTCCCAATTCCGTTTTCTTCTCAAAATTAGCCACATTTAACAGAAATTTTAGTGTATTACTCCCTTTGATTTTATTCCTAACATCTTTAACATCTTTTATGTGATTACTCTAACATAATCTAAACAAATTTGGAAGAAAAGTTAAAGAAAGAGAAGCAAAAATTCCCTACCTCTCTAACTATGGGCTGCTGTCCCCTTTCTCTATTTTTTTCTTTTTCCTTCCACCTTTGTAGCTGGTCGCCGGAGGTAATCACTAGCAGGCTGCCGTCGCTGCCCGGAGCTGCCACCAGTGCTGGCTGCAGCAACTTCTCCTTCCTCCTCCCTCTCTTCTTCTTTTTTCCCTTCTTTCTTCTTTCTTTCCTTTTCTTTCTTCTTTCTTTCTTTCCTCTTTTTCATGTTTTCTGTTTTCTTTTATTTTCTTTTCTTTTTTTTCCTTGGCTACCAGCTCACTTTAATTGGGCAAATTTTTATTTTGATCCCTCCTTTATGGCTTATTCAAATCTAAACTCCTAAACTACATTTTTCCCATTCCATTTCATTTTATTTTTCCTTCTTTTCTTTCATTCATTTTCTCATTAGTTATTCATTTTTCCTACACCATAATATTTTTGAGTCTCCGAAATTTTAAATTTCTTGAACTTCAATTTTTCTAGAAAATTCAAGTTGAAACTTCAGGGAATTTTTAAAAATCACTCCAACACCGAAAAATCATCATATTTGTTCCTAAAATCTCCAATTAGGCCCAAGTAGATGCTCCCAAAGTTTCGCGGCAAAATTCCTTCGGGAGGTAGGTGAACCAAAATTTCAGAAAATTGTAGCAATTCAATTTACGGCAGAACTTCGAAAATTTTCATACGGCTGCTCGGACCTCCAAAAATTGTTGCGTTTATGTCTAAAATCCTCAAATACTTTCAATTGGAGGCATGTAAAATTTCATGGCCAAATTTCACCGACAGGACATTTAACCAACTACCTCGATTTACGTGTAAAATCTCAAAATTAAGAAAAATTTGCAAACGACCTTAGAATTCAAATTTTCTTTCACCAATGGACTTAGGGGAATTTTCAACCTTCAGGATATTATATTTTCAGGTTCATCCGAGCTCATATCGGATCATTCCAATCCTGACTCAATCTAAGCCTATGGCCCACTAGCTTATAGCCTGAAATAATTTAGTGGTTTTGCTATATTTTTAATTGAGGTCATTTTCAAACTTTAAATCCCTTAAAGTTTATTGGTTAATACACCTTGCTTCGAGACTCGTGCTAGTGACCCAGTATTCTAGGTGCGCTTCCCAATCTCAGGGTACTATTCTTAGAGCGTCAATGACACTATAATAATCGAGGCGTTACATCAAGCCTATTGGATTTTTGCCTTCTGGTAAGTCCACCATCTCCTATGTTTCATTCTTTTGAATTGCTAACAACTCCTCCTCCATTGCTCTTTGCCGTTCTTCCTTTAGTGTTGCCTTTTCATAAGTTAAAGGATCTGAAACAACAAGAGCGAATTGGTAAGATTCATATATGTCAATTAAAGATCTGACTTTTCTTGTTGGAGTTCCATCTGAAGATTCTTCTAAAGTGGATGACTGGTTCTGCCTCAATGATATTGGAGCTAGAGTTGTTGAAGTTAAGGAATTTGGAGACACTGAAGAGGAATCAATGGCTGAATTTGTAGGAGTTAAGTCTTGAATTTCATTTAAGTGAGCTCCATTAAGCATTGGAATTTGTTGCTGTATTTTTTCATTTTTTTTCACATTTGTTCCAGCTTGTATTGTCATCAAAAATCACATCCCTGCTAATTATGATCTTGCCACTAAGGGGGTTATATAATCGATATGCTTTAGAGTGTGCACAATAGCCAATAAAAATATATTTTTCTAATTTTTCATCAAGTTTATGACGAAATTGAGAATGCACTAAAGCATAGGCAACACAACCAAAGACCCTTAAGTGACTTACAGATGGTTTTGTCCCTCGCCAAGCTTCATATGGAGTTTGATTCATGACAGCTCTTGTAGGAGAAAGATTCAATAAGTAGACTATTGTTGCAACTACTTCAGCCCAAAATCGATTTGATAGCCCTTTTCCTTGTAACAAGCTTCTTGCCATTTCCACAATAGTACGATTCTTACGCTTGGCAACACCATTTTGCTCCGGAGTGTAAGGAACTGTCAACTCCTTATGAATGCCATTTAGTTTACAAAACTGATTAAATTCTTTGGATAAAAACTCACCACCTCTATCAATTCGAAGGACTTTAATTCGTAAGCCACTTTATTTCTCAACCATAGCTTTAAATTGCCTAAAATTCTCAAAAGCATTTGACTTGTTTTCCAAAAAATACACCCAACTCATACAACTATAATTATCAATAAACACTAAAAAGAAACGACTCCCACTAAAGGATTTTGTATTCATAGGTCCACATAAATCAGCATGAATTAACTCAAGACACTTTGAAGCCCTTCAAGCATTTTTCACTATAAAACTTTTTCTAGTTTGTTTCCCATAAATACAACCTTGACATAGCTCAATAGAATTAATTTTTGGTAGCCCAAGAACTATACCTTTGTCACATAACAATTTTAGCCCTTTGATGTGAAGATGCCCGTACCTAAGATGCCATAACTTAGAGTCATCTTTTCTACCAATAGCAAGAACTAGGTTCTCTACATTGGAGACTTGCAATGGGAACATTTTGTTGTGAGTCATGTTCACATTGATCAATATTTGACCTGATTGCTTTTCTTTAATGACACAACCATCATCTTCAAATAAAATTGAGTAACCACCAGCCATTAGTTGCCCAACACTCAATAAATTATATCCCAAATAAGGTACAAATTGAATATTATGCAAGAGTTTTACTTTATAGTGACTAGTTTCAAGTGCCACAGTACCTTTTCCTTTAACTTGAAGCTCTTTACCATTTGCAAGTTGGACCATCATCTTCTGTGCTTCATCAAGCTCCTTGAATATTTTCTGCCAGTCATATGATTTGAACAACTGCTGTCTACGAACCATACATCATTGGACTTATTGTTTGAATCAAAATAAGCCATAAAAAGCTTACTTTCTTCACTGCTGTCAGCTGCATAATTGACTTCTTGTTGATCTTTATACCAACAATGAGCTTATACATGGCCATATCTCTTGCAATGATAGCATTGAATGCCATTTTTATTGTTCTGTTGCTCTCCTTGACCTCTTTGTTCACCAGCTTGCCTTTGTTGCCCATCAAAACGACCTCTGCCTCTTCCTCGACCATAACCACGGCCTCGAAATCCTCCTCTTCCTCAGCCTTCACTTGTTGATGGTTCACCTTCTCCAGCTTTGATGGCTACCTCCTTTACTTGAAATGCCTGTGCTTCATTCTTTTCAAGCGATCTATTGATTCTCGACTTATGAGCTTGCAATGACCCTATTAATTCATCAAATGAAAAACTAGATAAATCCTTAGATTCTTTTATAGCAGCAACTACATGATCAAACTTTGAGGTTAAGCTTCTTAATATCTTTGCAACAACCGTCTCATCTGTAATTTTCTCACCGTATGACCGCATTTGACTAACAATTGCCATTGGTCGTGACAAAAAATCTTGCACCGATTCCCCATTCTTCATGAAGAGAGTTTCAAAATCACGTCGAAGAGATTGCAATCTCACCGTGATGACTTTGGAATTTCCCTGAAACTCCTTCTACAAAATTGACCAAGCTTGCTTCAAAGTGGTAGCTACTAAAATCCGAGAGAAAACGCTATCATGGACAGCCTATTGAATAATCACTAGCGCTTCAGAATCTTTCTTTTTCTTCTCCTTTAGTCTGTTTTCTTCATCAAGGTCAGCATAGCCATTCTGCACAAAGTCCCAAAGATCTTCAGATTTCAGTAGAGTTCGCATTCTGATGCTCTAGAATTCATAGTTTTCTCCTTTGAAAATGGGAATGAGTGGTTGTGCAGCACTCATTATGTTCCCGTTGTTGGCCATAGACTGTGTCACTCACCTCACATGTTTACACTCTCTACTTGCTCACTTTTCTGCTCTGATACCACAATGTTGGGAGAATAGTCTTCTAACTTTTATAACACTGCAGTAAAGTGTTTGAAATAAAGAACAAATAAGAGAAATTTGTAAGAGATGATTTATTAACACTTAAAAGGCATATAAAACTGCATACACGTTACTGCACTCTGCATATTTATTCATAACCAGCATATGCCTTTAAATAGGCATTACAAATCAACTGAAGCCCAGAAAAAAAGGAGGAACGTTTGCCACTAACACAAGCATGCTTTCAACTAAAAATAAAAAATCAAGGAAGATAAAAACAAGCCTTGACCCATTCAAAAAACAGTAAACAGTAAATAACGAGTGCTATTGTTAATTTTGAATCAGTTAACTTCAACAATATCTACTGGCCGAATTTTTGTTTTTATTCATTTATGATTTATTATTGAATCATGTAGAAAAGGAGACATAGTTGCTAAACATAATAAATTGACTTGGTCGTAGCGAATGGTACAATCCTGAGGTATATCGCCATTTACAGCCACCCGCAATGAAAGTCTCGGAATATTATTTTATTTATTTATTTTTTTTTTTTTACTGTCAATTTGGAAAAATTTTGAATTGTCCACTTGAATTTCGATGAATTAGGACCCCTTACCCTATCAATAGTTTTTCCGCTTGCAATGGTTATTTATTAATTAAATTGTTCAATGTTTCTTTGCAAATTCTTAACAAACATGACAACTGATCAACTAAAAAATAAATAAATAAAAAGAAAAGAAATTTGAAATTCTTCAATCTAGTTATATCTAAAAATATTAAAAACCCGTATTACAGTCCCACGTTCCCAAATGTTTCTTGTAACGAGATTTTGCACGTTATTATAACTTTTTTTTTCCTAGTATCCAAACAGCTTATATGGCAAAATAGTTACATATATAAACTCCACCTTCCATTGTTGCAAGGCAATTTCTATTTCTTCATAAGCATATATCTTCAAGTTTCTGCTGCTCTATAAATTCTTCTCACGACTTAGTCGATGACGTCTCTTCCTTTTTAAGATATCTCTATCTTTTCCTTCTCATGATTCCTTTTCTTTTCTGCTCCTTATAACTTTCTGTTCCTTCTGTTTTCATATTTGGTTCTGATTAGCTGTTACTCCATATCTTCTGTGATTCCTTGATTTGCGCTTTACGTTCTGTGCGTTATTCTCCTTCGCCTCTATCTGTAGAGGCCCAAGTTGAATGTTTAATGGGCTTCATATGAGTCCAGGAAATGTGAAAAATTGCCCGAGTTGCTTCTTTGCCGACTCACCGACTTCAGAAATTTAATCCAGGTGAGACATACCATAAGGCCCAATGTTATGGTCATTATAATTTAGCCCAATTAGATTGCATCGCGGGCCTAAAATGAATAATAGCTTATAGGCCTAAATCCTAATGTATTTACGTTTCATTTTAATCTTCTCTCCATAATTTTGGATGAAACTCTCTCCCGCTTTTTTTCTGTTTTTCTCATTTTTATAGCTTCTTCTCGACGATGCTGTCTCTGTCGTTGTCGCACTTCCTCTCTCTCCGGCTTCCATTTTTTGTCTTCAAAAGTACAGGTAACTCCATTTTTTGTTTGATTGTGGATTATGATAAGATCGACGAATTTCTTTGTTTGCGTTTTTGTCGTGGTTATTCCACGGATTTGCTAACAAGATTCTGATATGGAGTTTAGGGCTTGTTTTTAACAATCTAAGATTTATTTACAAATTTCTTCAGATGCTATAATACGCTTAACATTTCCAATAGCGCGATTTTGCAACGAATCGGACTTCCTTTCTCCCGCTTTTATCTTTGTCTTGAAGGGACATGTAAACTGCGTCCTTTTTTTTTCCTCGGATTATGATAAGATTGACTAACTTTTATGTTTGCGTGTTTGTTATGGTTATATGACAGATTCGCTGACGAGACCGATAGAAATTGGGGCTTTTTTTTTTTAACAATTTGAGATTTATGTTTTAATTTCTTAGGAACCTGTCCGACAGATTTGATTTCTTTCACATAAATTTTGCGTTTGATTCTGGAAAAAAAAAATTAGAGACACGTTTCCAACAGTCCGATTTGTTTGCACTTCCTTTTTCGGGCATCCCTCTCTTCAAAGGGACAGGTAAACTACATCTTTTAGTTATTTTTCTTTTTGATGGTGGATTTTGATAAGACAGACAAATTTTTGTGTTTGCATTTGTGTTATGGTTGTTCGACGGTTAAGGAGATTCTAATGGAAATTAGGGCTGTTTATTAAACAATTTGAGATTTATGTTTTAATTTCTTGAGAACCTGTGATACTGAGATCTTATTTGGTTGATTTCTTTCAGATGGACCATTTGCATTTGATTCTGAAAAAATTGGACTCATCTCTAATGACGCATTCAGTTGCACTTTCTCTGTCCAGTTTCCATCTCTGTCTTCAAAGGGACAGGTGAATTGCATCTTTTCGTTTTTTTGTTTCTTTGGTGTTGGATTGTGATTAGACATAAGAATTATTACTTGCGACTAAGAATAACTATATTTAGAAACCAGGGGATGCATCATGTTTATTACACTAATAGGTACATTATATGTCATTGTAAAACACAAGTGATTTGTACTCTTCTTGTTTTGTTGCTAGTCTGATCTGTGTTTCAAGAATCCGAGGTTTTTTGCTTCTCCAGACCTCTGTCAACCAACAACTGACAAGATTAGTTAGTTGATGTTCAGAAACCAGTGGATGTAATATGTTTATTGCACTAACAGGTGCATTATGTGTCATTATAAAACTCACGTGATTTTTACTTTCTTATTTTGTTGCTAGTCTGATCTCTTTTCAAGAGTCCAGATTTATTAGTTTGATCAGATCTCTACCAACAACTGACAAGATTAGTTAGTTGATGTTCTGGGTTTTGTTTCCATGATGATATGTAATTGGATTAGCTCAACTGATATTTCTTTTCAAATTTTGGATTTTGATGTATTTCAAATATAAGAGTTTCAAGTAAACACATGATACTTTCTACATAACATTCTGTTTTGTTTTTTTATTACTATTTGATAATAAAACCTTACTTTTTGATAATGTTTTTGTGTTGGCAAGCTGAAGTGGTTGAATGTGGGATATGAGTTATATATTCTGTTGTGGTGTCGTTCTTTGTTTGAGTTTATTTATAGAATGATGGTGGTATTGGTCTTTAAAGAAAAGGAAAAATGTTATGAAAGAAACCTCATTCTCTTATATTCAAGAGTTTCATATTTTAAGATTAGTGATTCAATTTTTATCTAATCTGTTAACTAGGTTGTTATCCAAATTATTCAAGAAAAATAATCTTTCATTTCATTGAGGGTTTAGTTATTAGGCTTTCATCTTAGTGCTTTTCTCAAGCAGCTTGAAAACCTTAGTAAAATTTTGCCTTTTTTTTCCCAAGCTCAGACACTAATATCCACAAAATGACAATGCTTCTCTGCATTTAATATCATTTCCTTAAAGTTGATCTTAGCTTTGTTGGGCAAGAAAATCTTTTCATCTGTCTGAACTCATTGTAGCTGGCAACTGTTTTGATTTGATTGATCGACATTCACTATATGGACTTCACATGCTTACTTTTAATTCTTTGGTGAAAGTAAGATATAATTGCTGGTACATTATCACAGTTCGTTATTATTCTTTAGTCCCATTTTGAAATGACAGACTAGTCTGTGATTATTCTTTAGTCCCATTTTGTTGCATATGCCTCTTTTCTTTCTTCTTTTTTCTTTTCTTTTTTCCCCCCTACTGATTTATACTTCTTAAACCCAGAAAGAATGCAATGGAATTAAATATCTTTTGTTCAACTGTTATTGTCCCTGAATTTTGTCTACAATAATAGACATTAGGGTTGGGTATCAGGAATTGAATTTGTTATTATTTAAATATACCTTTTTTTTTATATATGTTGATCAAGTTACCATGCTACTTAAAATGCTATGATCATTTTAATTGGAAGAAACAATATGTTATAATATTTCAAAGTTGCCGTTGCAATGGGGTTAATTATCGGTTGTGCAAAATTGAACTAAACTGTGTATCACTCTGTTTCTTTTGGATTTTGGTTTAAATGGTTTGGTTTTCTGCAGGAAATTTCAATTTAAGGTTTGGTCTGGTTTTCAGAGGTCAAAAACCAAAAAAACCGAATATTCAAATGGAGTCTTGCCGATACACATAACCGAATATTAAAACGGAGTCTTGCTGATACACATACAATAAATTAAGAGATCCTAGCCAGCACCACGTTTTCCCTTCTCTACTTCGACAATTTTCTATCTCAGCCCTGCAGAAATCGATCACAAGTATCAGTTTTCCTCTTCTGCTTGATCTTTGAGTTAGCAAGGCAAGAATCTCATATCACCTCTTCTTCTTTGTTGATTAATTTCTTGGAATTTTTTTATTTGCAATTTGTAATGTTCAAATATCAACTCTGTTTAACATGCACAAGATTCCTGTTTTTCCTTCTGATTTATACTGAGCTTGGATTCTTAATGTTTTATTTTAAGTTGCTTATACTGAGCTTGAACCCTGCATGTTTGATTTTCAATTGTTTTATCCTTTTGAATTTACTTCAAAATAATTGATTTGAAAATATTCTGATTTAGAATACTGTAATTGAGTGTATAAATATGCAGATTTTCTGATTTCTGGTACTTTAATTCATCTGATACTGTAATTTTTAATTATCTGATTCAATGAAATTGAATGTTTATCTTCTAATTGTTCAAAAAAGTTATTGCTTCTTATATTGCTATAAGTTCTTGGCATTGAAGATAGAATTCTGGCTCTTGTTTATAAATTTTACGAATTTAAACTGGACTTCAAATGCATATTTTCCCTTACTGTTTTTGGAGTAAGCTTTAGATACACACTGCTTGTTTAGTACACACTAGATTCAATGGTCAATAATCAGCAATCACAAATATTGAGGATCAACACTGAATTTTGACTGTTAGATTCAAAGTCCATACATGCTGTGTATACCTGCGACAGCCTATTTTATTAAATTTTGCAATCTGATCTTGTTTTTGGTTAAGATTTTCTCTATTTGAATTTTGTTGGTTTGGGGTTTGGACCTTGTAAAGCATGGTGTTGACCAATTTTTATCATCATAGATATTGCTGCTTTATTGTGGCCTTAAAATATCTGTAATGGTTACAAGATGAATTCTGCTTAGTTTCTGAACTTTTTTCTCTGTTTTACTTCCTCAGCTAGTTCTGAACTGTGATTTGATATCTTTGGCTTTTCTGAACTAGTTAAGAAGGTGAAAGGCTATCATTCTAAATTTATTGATATGCTAAAATGTTGGGATTACTAATTAAATAAATTGGGGCTTGATTGTGAATTTCTTTTTTCCTTAATTTTGTGAAATGATTTATTCTGAGGAAGTTGAACAAGAAAATTTGATATAATTTTATGATGGGATTTCTGTTGAGATTATTAGTATACTTATATACGTTGTTGGTGAGACAAGCTTTCTAGATCGACAAAATGGTCTCATTGTAATAGGTGCAAGAATTCTTCCTTCCTTATTGTATTTGTCAAGAATTCTGAGTTGTAATGCATGAAACATGGGAAATCTCATGCATGGCTTGATTATTTCGAATAATCAATTATTCAGTTGGGGTCATTCGTTGATTTATAAACGTATACTTCCTTGAGTTGATTATTTGAATTAGTCGCGTTGTCTGATAATTTGTTTTCTTTCAATAATTCCTTGCGGTCTGAACTCTTGACCCGATCCTAATGGATATGTTTCAATATGGCACTTTTCCCTATGTTTCTCTTTTCTTCCATGTACATGTAGTAGGTTTTGTTTCCTGCTAAAATTAAAATTGGAATAGTACAGCTTTTCAATTTTCGCAGGAGATACTTGTGATACCTTGAGATTTGTGATTGTGGTTTCCTTTACCAATAGCTGCCAATATCTTCAAAGTAATAAGCCATAACCGTGACACTTGCTATAAAACATGTTATTTGGCTGTTAATTGCGCTTTCTATAATATAATTTATGATTGGTAATATTTTGTATTGTGATTACGAGCAGATCCACCGCTAGTTTGAATGCCTAAAATAGTGTAATTTTAGTTTTTCTGTTATCGTGTTTTGATCGATATGTGTTTGTTTTATACCGGGTTGTTTCAGGTTTTGATGCCAGTTTGAAATGGCTGTCAGCATGCTTGAAGCTTAAATCTGCAGATGTTTTCAATTAACTTTTTCAAGCTTTTCTTCATGCAAGCATTTCCATATAAATTGGAATTACAGAAAGCATTAGTGAGAAAAATACCATATCTTGGATGTGAATAAATTGATTGCACGGAGTTGTTTTGTAAAACTGACGGATATCATATTTCAGAATCCATTTCAAGAAAAAGGCCTTTTTATTCCTTAATCGTCACCGTACAAGGCAGCAAGCCATTAACATGTAAAAAGCTGTATCGAAGCAGTTACAGTGCGCTTATCTGTTGTAGATGAACTAAGTCCTCTTCGGGACCATTTGTGACTATATGGGTCCACAAGGTAGCCCACAAGTTCGGCCGTGCGGCCCATTAATTATAAATATAATGAATCTAGCAAGGCCAATTGGATTGTCTAATGTATCTGAATAAAGCCTAATTGCCGTTTATGATGGCCCTCTTTCGGTCCAAATTGGGCTGATGTTGGCCCAATTTTATGATTATATTGAGCCTTTTTGTGTCCAATTTCTAATTATATCGGGCCTCAATTGGGTCGCAGGGGCCCATTTTCTTCTTCTGAGTCCAATTTAAAATAAAATTAGGCCTACCTAGGCCCAACAGTTTAATTATAATGGCCTCCTTGGGCCCAGTTGGAAATTTTAGGGGACCTTTTTTGGCCCAATGTGATTATAATGTCCCCTTCTGGGTCCAGTGTGTAATTAAATTGGGCCTACGTTTTCTCCATTCATGATTTTAATGGGCCCCCTTGGGCCCATATGGATGTGTGTTGGGCCTCCTTTGGGTCCATATGGATGTATGTTGGGCCTATTTGGGCTCAGTTTCTAATTACAATGGCAATTTGTCCAACTTCGATTTATATTGGGCCTCCGCTGACCCAATTCCTTATTTTAATGGGCCTATTTGGGTAACTTTGTAATTACGTTCGGCACCTTTTGGGCCACGTAGGCCCACTTACACATTTTCATAGTACCTTTTGGGCCGATGTTCGGATTATGTTAGGCCTGTTTTTGGCCTAAGCCGGCACAATTCCTTGTAATGGGCCTTTTCTTGTCGTACTTATCATTCTATTGGGCCTACGTCTGCCCAATTTTCAAATTTGTAGTCCTCATTATGGACATTTTGAATTTATTCTGAAATTTGTAGGCCTTTTCTTGTCGTATTCAGTTTACCATGTATAAAAAATATAGTCTTCCAATGGTTCGTTAAGCAAGATATTAGACTTCAAATACTATGAGTGTCCGTGTCTATCCTCAAAAACAACAGCTATCTGCATCTTCCATTTCAGCTTTCGGAAGCTCTCTTTCTAGCTTATTGGGGAGGAAAGCATTTTTTTTTTTCATTTCACTTCTCAATATAAGCCTCGACTCCAGTACTCAATTGATCATCAGAATTCAAAGATGACAGATTTTTGTCAAGTGAAAAAAATAAATAAATAATCACTAAAAAAACATAAAGGGTTGGATTCCAGTTCTAGGTATGATAGGAAACTAAAACGGCAATGTTCTCGGCTCCTTTGGTTTCCATTGTAATACAATGATAAGCGGATTTAGAAGTTCGACTAACTACTTGGAATACAGAGATACTAAGCAAGACTGCAATTCATTTGGATAATTCCTGAATGAAGCCATTATAAGCAGATGAAATCAGACCGACCTCAGAAAACTTACTGAAATGTAGGAAGCCATGATAGCTTTCTTTGGTACCAAAAAGCGCCTGAAATGGTAGAATCGATTAACAATGCCGCAAATTAAAAACACAGTGCAGTTTTTAGGACACACAAAACGTACAACCATGGAGGGGGGGATGTGCACATGCATAACTTGAATATTGTAAATATCCAGAATAACTGACTAGCATCGCAGTATGCTGTAAAGATTAGAACGGAATTAGACAGCCAATCCATATAACCTGTAGATAATCAATTGAAATAAAAGCTTTTAATATTGTGAATATTCAGATACTCAGTTTTTATACATATTGGAAATGTTTTTTCAAAAAAAAAAAGTCTTAAGAATTGTTCGACAGCATTGATAAAATGACCTTTTCCTACTATATATCCTCCGTAAAACTATATTACGAATCTGTTCTATCCTACTGACAAGATGACATTTTCATTTCAAACACTTGAAAAAATGATATGCGTTGCCCTCATGCAATTATTTTTTCCCCCAACATATTGCCCTCTTCAGTTAATTTTCTTTCAAATCCATTTTATTTCTTCAGATGGATAGCAAAAGTGACCAAAAGATGTTACAATTCTAGAAAGACACCAAACTTGAGCAAGATATCTGCTACCAACCAATTTAAATACATTTCTTGCACCAGCACCTCCCCTCTCACCTTCCAGAATCCAAAAGCAAAATAAAGGCATCAAAAGACAAATACAAATATTACTATCAAAGTAAATTCTATAAAAAAAACGTCCACAAAATATTGCAACATGAACAAGATAGCAAAACTACTGAGTTTTCCACCACAAAGAAGAAATTAACTGCTACCAATATGGACGAGATATTATTTCATCTCTGGACACACTAGCCATTACCAAGATGGAATGGCAACCACTACAAACAAGAAAGATCACAATTAAGAGATGCATTCCCTTAAACCCGCATATGCAACAAATGAAATTAATCATATCATTAACGCCACTGACTTACTCATCGTAAAGCACATAGGCAAACATAAAATTGCCAGTAAAATTCATTTGGAGCAAAGAAAGGTAAACAATAAAGAATCCATTAAGAGCCTAGCAACCAGAGACTGTATACCTTGATAGATTTCTGTGAGTGATGCCTTTGCATGCATGTTAGTCAATGTTTCCAAAAACGAGGAAAAGCGATGTAGCAGGATGGAATTTATTTCATCAGGTCATGAACATTTGAGAAACTAAAATTTAACCGTCGAGTAATAGAATAATATAAACTGTTACAAATTTTTAATAGCCAACAACAATAGATGCAAAATGAATTCCTAATAGTTCCTTGTTTGGGGATAATAAGATGCGAAAATTAATCCTTAAAACAGAAAGGGAATAAGTATTAGATATTACAAGAAAATTACACCAAGAAAGAAGCATTACAATTGTAAACTGATTAAGTTAATCAGGCAAAACAATAACTGGCAAACAATTCTGGAATAACACTCAGCAAAAACAATGAAGAGAGACCATGTAGATTTCATGCATTTAAGCATAAGAGATAAAATAATGAAAACATCACTTGCAAAACGATCGCTTCTCAGGAAGAATTAGAATCAAACTGCAGCTCTCAGAAAGAATTAGAAATGAAATTAATAGAAATAGAAAACGACATGATAAAACGTTAAGTTACAGAGCGATATAGAAAAGAAAGAAAAGAAAAATCGCTTCTCCCTCAAGGAAAATCCTAATTTACCACTTAGCAATACGCAATCGCAAATAATCTCACACAGCAGCAATCACAGACGAACTAGTAACAAAAATAAGTGAAAATGGATGAAATTTGATATTTGGCCCTAGATCTCCAGAGTTTTAAACGAACCCTAATATACAAAAAATAAACCTCCAAATTATATCGAGAAAGAAATTATAACTCACCGCTCCTCTGGTTCTTCCTGATCTCTCTCAATGCCACTGTTACTGGCCTGAAACAGTGGGCCTTTCACTCCGCATGTACCCGAAGCCGATTCACCCATCGACCAGGTGCTTGCGAGGAGCCTTTCCTCCTATACATTTCCTCGCCGTTTGCAGAATGCGAGGCACTTGTCGAGAATAATGAGGATCAGAAACTTTTTCTGAAAGTAATGAGAAACAGATATTGAATTTAAGGTTGAGAAATTGGATACCTGTGAGAAAGGAATCGATAAATTAGCTAGCCTTGTCTTTCGTCCGGGTACTAAGGAGGATGAGATAGAAGAGTTTTTTGCAGTTTATATTCTTGTGGATGAATGAATCTGAGACGTGGATTTCTCTGGACATCGACGGTTGAGAATCTATGTGATAGAGTCACGTGGATTGTGTGCAAA
>CANXYI011238444.1:0-10684 GCA_948208565.1 Hura crepitans | reverse complement strand
TATATATTTTCTTACAAACTATAAAAAAATTTATTAAATTATAATACTTATAAAACTACTACAAAATACTATAAATTTTTATAAATGTTAAAATATAATTTTGATGCAAAAAATTTATATATTCATTATGTAATTTTTTTGTTATCATTTTATTTAATTAAAATTTATAAATTAAATGCATAAATTAAAAATAATATTTTATTGGCAAAAAATAAAGGGTAAATTAAAAAAAGTAATTTTAAAAAATTTAGTATATATTTAAAAAAAAGAAAATTAAGAGGCAACATAACTATTTTTTCAAAATGTCAATCGTAAAATATTATCTTTAAATTATGTATTTGTCATAATAGAACCTATTGATGACGTAAACTGACATATTATGCATATATATGCCACACCAGTACCATTATTGTCCGTACAATGTTAAAAAAATAAATATTTTAATATATTTTTTTGAAACTTTTTAGATATAAAATCAAAATAAATTAGAGTGACAAATTAAAAATTTTTTAAAAATATAAGCAACAAAATAATAGGTTCTCCCTAGTAAAAATATTGAAAAATACCTCTTCTTTTTTTTTTAAAAATAATCAATTAGTTAATATCATATATTATTTTCATAAGTTAAAGGGTAAGATTGATCTACTTTAAAAAGTAGACCACCCAATTTCAATCTAATGGTAAAATCATAAAAAAAAGTTTAATGGATAAATTTATTCACTTAGAAAATTTTAGGCAAAATATATTAAAAAATATTAATTAAATAGGGATGACAGATTAACAATGGATTATATTTTTTAAGAAATCAAAGAATTTGGATGGTTTTCATTTTCAAATTAAGGCAAGATAAGGTATCGGTCTTAAATATTCACTATTTAAATTTATTTATAAAATTTATTATTTATTAATTATAGAAATGATATCTATGCTTAAATATTTCATGTAAAATTAAACTACCAACTTACATTTTTCATTAGAATATTATATAATTAATATATACGAATATAACTATTTTGATATACTAAATTTGTAAAATTTTACAAAATATATACGATTTTGATTAAAATTTAGATGTTAAATGGATTGAAATTTTACATGAATAGTGATCAATAAGATTGGGTTTATGTAAGAGGTTATAATTTTTATGAGTATTCTGTTCATTGCAATCTATTTAATTAATTAATCTTAAAAAAAAATCTATTTAATTAAGTAAAAAATTGTTTTTAAAACAAATTGTGCTCATCAATTAATTTCACTTCAACACAGAAAATGCGTTCACCAACTGTGAGCTCCATAATGATTTTGTTACTCCATACCCTAAAAGGAGCAAGGCTCCGGTCTTTTTAGAAGGATCGGATTCTCTCGATTCAAAAGTTCGATTATTTATTTATTTTTTTATACAGTATGATATGAATTATTAAATGTAATTTTTTCGAAAAAATTAAAGTTTAAACTCTAAAAAGAGAGAAAAAAATAATAATTTTATTATTGGAGTGATTCATGTCAATTAAAGAAATTTTATCAATAAATTCGATGCATTTAATTATTTGATGTCAATTAAAGAAATTTTATTTAATTATTTTTTATAAAAAAATTGATAGACTTGATTGAATGGAAATTTTTTTTTATAGCAATACCGTCGCTGAGATAACGATGATTTTGTAAAAGCACGGAGCGTTCCATCTTCGTGCTAGTGTAGTCGCCCGCAGAAGCTTAAATTATGGAGATTCCGATAAACGCTGCGATCCTTTCACCTGCTCGCTTCGCCAAAGTCATCTCTGTCAATCGGAAACCTGTTAAAGCTCCTTTTCTTTGCTGTTTGAGGTAACTGATTAATTAAATTGTTAATTTCCTTTCACATTTTATCGAATTTTGGTTATTTTCTAGCAATTGCATTGTTGCTTTTCTAGATTTCTCTTTGTCACTTTGAAAGCAAGTATAGTCTTCCTCTCTTCTAATGGTACTTTCTGAGGGATACCTGATGCAATGTTCCCTCTTTTGATTCTCTACTTGTTTGTTTTGAATTTTGTCGATATAATTAAAACTATCAACAAGAAACTGAAGAATACGTAGCCTTTCAATTGGTTGTTCCCTCGTTTCGTTTCTTGTTGCTGCGAGTTCTCTGTAATTTATTGCGTCTCATAATCCTTATAATGATTTTTTTCCCTTTCGATTAGCAAAGCTTCCTGATTGTTTAAGTAATTGATCTTCTTTGCAGGAAAGACAACGAAGCCGATAATTTATTTAATGCCTCCTCAAAATTGGAGTCAGTATACCCCTGATTTTATATTTATTATGCATATTTTTCTCAGCAATTTTTTTTCTTATTATTGTTATTTCATCTTTTTAGGGTAGAAGGTCATGATAATGCAGAGATGTCTCAGGTATAGATTGGTTTGCTTCCTCCATATATGTTCAGCTTGCTATCATATTACCATAGCACATATTTGGCTTATGTAAGGTTTTTCTTGTTTTCTTGCAGGAAATAGCTCAGCCATCGAATTTCAAATCAGAGGCCAAAAACAATGAAATATGGCAGCTCTTTAAAGAAGCTCATCAGAGTAAGCCTGCATTTGATTGTCCCACTTTTTAGTGCTGTGTGATTGCTGGTTTAGATCTTCAATTTCTCTTGGCGTTTATCATATTTGAAACATGATTAAGAACTGGTGCCAGTGCCTTTTGTGATAATATTCAGATATTCTGTACTTAAACAAACATCGTCTCCTGGCCATTGAGGAACTGAACAAAGCAAACCAAGAGAAAGAGTTACTGCTTAGCAGGACGAAGGAATTGGAGGCAGAAAAACATGCTACTGTTGGAAAAGGTGATTTATGTTACCTTAAATTTTTTGCTTTCGGTGACCTAGGCAATGATTCTTTGCTGATAATCTGGTGTTGAACTTCCTTTTAGTTGGAGCCTCACCCTCTCCACCTTTGCATTTCATCAGAGTTCATGAAAGTGATAAAGTTGTTGGTGTCGAAGTGTTTTTTTTCTCTCTCTCTTTTTTTTTTTTTTTCATTTGTTTGAGACATTCAATTGCAAATAATTGATTGCCTCCTTCAGAGAAGCTTGCAAATAGGCCATTGAGGAGTTTGAAATTCTTGTGCTATTGGGGTCCTCTCTGCTGCAATGACAATTAATTAGATGTGAAAGCTTATAGATGAATGTGGAACCCCAAATGTTAGGACCCGACACCCCTTACTCAATTCAATTTCAGAATGTTAGTTTAAACAATTTAACAAGGATAATCAATCTACACCCTTAATCTTCTCGGATTAAGAACCTAGATTATATAAATATGGATCTTATACACTTAATTAACAAAAATTAAGAACTTAGGATATGACGTGAAGAAACGAAACACGCCACAAGTATATAAAAATACTTGATAAGTGGATCGATTCTTGTAAACACAAAGGGCTTGAGCACCAAATGGCAATTTCAATAGTTCTTAACAAATTAATTAATCATAATTTACAGTGGAAAGGGGCCTATTTGTAGGCTAAGATCTAAACTAATTGGGAATCACAGTTGAAAGAAGAAATTATGAAAAAATATTTGATAAGTGAGTCAAGTCTTGAAAAGGTGGATTCTCAAGAAAATCCACTCTTGCACACTGAATGGCAATTTCAATAATTCTCAACAACTTAATTGATCATAATTTACAGCAAAAAGGAGCCTATTTATAGGCTAAGATCTAAACTAATTAGAAATAACAATTGAATTAAGAATATAAGAGTCCTAAAATAAGAATAAAAATCAAAGTACGATAGGAAATTAAGTTTGTGCTAACTAATAAATATGAAATAGAATTCGCGACTTTATTTGTCCGGTTCCAGCCGTCCTCACAGCCATGAAATTGTCACTCATGGTCTTGATCCAATCTGCTTTCAGACCTTTCAAAATCCTGCAAGCTTCATGGCCATGACAGTGTCACTCCCGGCCATGACCATTCTGTCTTCAAGCACATTGCTTTGGCTTGATGGTCCTCCGTAAGCCTAACATGCACCCACTTGGCCATCTCCTTCGAACCCATGCGTGCATCATTTTGCTTATTGCACTTGGAGCATTTTTAGGGCGGTATTCTGTGTCCAACCTGTTTGGATTTCTGTAAGAGTTGTTTGTAAACTAACCATTGTTGTATAATGCTTTTTTATGATTTAGATAAGCAGACCATCTTCTGGGAATTGCTGCTTTGGATTGATTCAATGGTCCTCACTGGCATGATTGACACCACGGAGGCATTTAACTTGAGAAGGGCAGTCATGGATTACAAATTTAGTGTAGCTGAGACACTCTTTGACAATGTTCAGAAAAGTGATACCGAGCTTCTGGCAGAACTTCGTCACTTCTCATATGGAAGCAAAAAGTAATTTTATTTTAAGGCAACTTCCTTTTCCATTCATTGCCCACTTTAGAGAAATGTGCTAGACTCTTCTTTGTAGAGTAGTTCAAAACAAAAATCTAATTGCATGTTTATTGTCATGATAAGGGTTGATTTAGGGGATACATTTATCTGATGAGGATTTAGGACCTAAATTACTGATGCCTCCTAAGGAAAAAGCATGAGACTTGGTGACCAAAGTGGATTATTCCTAGTATCGACGTGATTCTGGAGGTATAGGTATGTGGAATATGCAATGGCTTGGTGGACTAAGATGGACCATTCCTAGTGTTAGGCCAAACTGGTTATTTGCAGACATAGATATGTATAACATTTGCAAACATGCATGTCCGTATCAATCCACATGTAAGTTAGATGTTATTTTCAGTTGTGGTTCTATTTATCATGGTCTTATTTGCAGCCTAATTTATTTATTTATCTTTTAGTTTCCCTTCTTAAAAATTAAGGATAGCACATTGATTATTTGTGGATTGTAGAGTTCTATGTTTTTGAATTTGTAGAACAAGGTGTTTTCAGTCTTCATATCTCCTTGTTTTTTACTACCCCATTCTCTTTGTTCACTGCAGTTATTTGGCTTTAATAAATCATGTTAACATAAAAAATCATTCAATGCAGGGGCGGATTTCACATTGTGCACATATGCACTGAAATGGCACCTGTGGTGGAAGTTGGATCATTGGCGTCATATGTGACTGGATTATCATGTGCACTGCAGAAGAAGGGCCATTTGGTGGAGGTTATTTTGCCAAAGTAATCAATCCACATTATCTCTTGATTTCTCTATTTAGTTAGGTTATATGTGAAGAACTCTTATGCCTATCTATGAAACTGTAGTATGCTGTTTTCGCAGTTTCATTTATGTCATCTGCATTTTCTTCTAAACGTAGTTAGTGCAAATAGCCCCACATATATGTTATCTCTGAGGATGGAGCCTAAAGTTGCAGAATTGGATTGATATTTCTCAGTG
Source organism: Hura crepitans (assembly GCA_948208565.1). Taxonomy (NCBI): domain Eukaryota; kingdom Viridiplantae; phylum Streptophyta; class Magnoliopsida; order Malpighiales; family Euphorbiaceae; genus Hura; species Hura crepitans. The sequence goes on along the minus strand of CANXYI011238444.1, from coordinate 5,312 downwards.
CTTTTCTTTTTAGTTGTTTTGTGAAGACACTGGAAACTCAACCTTTACTTACGAGTAGAAAATTTTTTTCGCAAAAACTAACACGATAGGGGTTTCTTTTGTCTCTCTTCTTACCCCACATTGAATATATAAAAGTATATTCACAGCAGACAAATTAATATATGTTGTCTTGTAATCTTTGTACATTATGTTATCATAAGTTGGATCGTAAACCTGAAAATCATCATTCATCATCTTCTAGGAGTCTACTCTGTAAACAGGTATGCATGCCTGAACCTCAGTGAAATTCAGGGACTACGAGAAATTCGGACAGAGTCGTATTCTTATTTTAATGGTCAATTGCACGGAAACAAAATCTGGACTGGGTGAGTTTTGGTTGTTTTCTTATACTATGATTAATTCATGTTCCTTTCCTGTTCCATTTTGGTGTGTAGTCTGGATAAGATTTATTGAATAAGTGAAATTTTACACCTGCATTGCAGTATTAAGCCACTCTATAGTGACATCATTGTTAATGGTCATATCCAGAGTTGTCAATGGCATTGGAATTACTTTTATTCAGCCTTTGTATTACTCATCTTTCTTCAACCGGGAGAAGGTATATGGCTATACAGATGACTTTGAACGGTAAGTCATAGTTTCTTCAACTATTTTAACAAATAGTTTAATTTACAATTATATTTACATCTTCCTTTCCTATTTGTTTAATGAGTAAATCCAATGGTAGAGCTAGTAAATTTTATATTCAGGATAACACAATTTAGCCATGGGTTTAGTGGTTAATGAATAGTGAAAGGAAAGGTAAATAGAATTTTGTGTATTTCTTTTTCAGAATTCATAATCAGCCTTCAAATAATGAATCACGAGTGATAAAATAAGAACTTGAATAGTATAATTTTTGGTTTCAAAATCCAGTGTCATGTTTCCATTATGAATGTATCAGGGACAATTAGAGAAAGGATTTTATGCTTGTTGATGTTGCTAACCAGTGCCTGAGGAAAAAATAATTACAAATTCTTGAAGAAATCTAATTCCATTGATTTTTTTTTCCCAAAAAAGCTAGCTAATATGAATTACATTAAACAAGCTATCTATTTCTTATAATCTCATCCAATAAAAATTAAAAACTTGGAGAATCTTTTAAAAGGAGAATATATGTGTGTGTATTATACATAAATTTCACACACATGCAAGCGTATTCAGATTTTTTGTTTATCATAACATTGATTTCAGAGAAATGATAACCAAAAATTGAGAATACTGAATTTGGTTGGGAAAAAAATTTTATTTATTAAGGTAAATTCATATCAATTAATTACTTTATGAGTCTTTGACAGATGATGTAGCAGCCAAGTGAATTTATTTTTGAAAGTATATATAATGAATTAGTTTATAATTTACATTGGCATGCGTAGAAGATTGGTTATGCCAATCTGATGATCAACATATATAACTAATGTCACGTTCAGCTATGAACTCAACCTACAGCAAATAGAAGATGAATAGTAGGCTGCTTGATCTTTCCATGTAAAAATAGTTCATAAAGAAATTTGTGCTATCTTTCCGGTTCTGATGTCTAGACTAGAATATTAACTTTTTCTATTTTGCCAACTGTTTCATTGTTTTCCTGCTAACTCATTATTTGTGGATAATCTTCTGGTTATTTAATTTGCTATCTCAGGTTTTCCTATTTTTCTCGTGCTTCATTGGATTATATTACAAAATCTGGAAAGCAGCCTGATATTTTACACGTACACAACTGGGAGACTGCCATTGTTGGACCACTTTTCTGGGATATTTTTGTTAAACAGGTGTGAAGTTAACTCCTTGCCTTTTCATTTTCTTTCTCATGAACCATTTGAATTGATGTACAGCTGTTTTATGCGTTACACTTGTTCTCTCTGCCTCTCCCAATGAATATGCAAGTAATTGGTAGTAAGTTGTGTCGGCATTTTAAAAAACTTGTCACCTCTGTGCCAGATGGCATGTCCTTTCCTCTAAGAATATCTAGCAAAAATGTTTAGGCTCCTTTGGTTATTTTTTTTTCGGTTTTAAGATTTTGAAGTCTATGTAACCATATGCATGTTATTGAGCTATTCTTACACTAATGAGAATTAACATATCATGCAACTTGGAGGCAAAAAACTTTTTCGCTTGTTGAATGGACCAAGTATTTAGACCTTGGGGCCATAACTATAATGCTTTGTATTTCATAGAACATTTATTTTGTGAAACTAGTTTGATGACAGTTTTATTTGCACTAAGGTGAGAGAGGGCAAACTTTGTTTCAAAAGTCATTATTGCATTATATGATGGCTGTCTGAGACTGCATGTTTTTATTGCATACCTATGTTTCTGTCATCTCACTTACTATTGTGAAAATTTGTTAACATTGTTTTCATCATAACTTCTAGTTTTTTTTAATTATTTTTTATGTGTAGGGGCTTGGAGGTACCAGAATTTTGTTGACATGTCAAGACTTGGATTCACAGGTAGTTTCTACGACTTTTTTCACAGTGGCCTTATGAGTTCTCACTGCATCCTTTCTGTTGTAACATTTTATAATTTGCCTTGTATGATAATTTAAGTGCCTTGAGCCACCTGATAAATTAGCGCTCTGTGGACTTGATCCTAGTAGACTTCACCGTTCTGATCGCTTGCAAGACGATGCCATGGCACAATTCGTCAATATTCTGAAGGTAAACATTTTTTCTTTGTATGTTATATCTTTTACATCTATTTTGTCTGAAAAATCTGGGTAATATTCATCTATTTTGCTCCATTTATGTGGTATTATATCCTTTGTACCCTTTCCTTTGAAAAACAAAGTAATTTTGTGGGTAAAAGCGAAAAGGATTGTATACTTTTCACCTTTACTCCATTTATATGGTTTTATCCTTCACATCTTCTCTTTTACAATGTCATTCTATGGATAAAAAGTGAAAAGAATAGTATACTATGGATGACAGGGATTCTTTCTGCACAATTCAAACAGAAAACCACAAATAATAGCATAAGAGACAAAATTTAGGAAATAGTGCATTGAAACAGACCCCCATAGAGCTCCGGAAGCCAAGGCCTGCATAGAATCCAAAAATTCTAGTTCATCCTAAACCAAATTTAAGAGCATTTTTTATATTTTAAATTTATGAATTTTTCTTCATCCAAAGACTTCATAGTGTGGCCAAAAAAAAGCACAATTTTACAGTAATCTGTTATGTCTTCTCTGCTTTAAGCCAGCCAAAGTCTCTTAACATTGCACAACAACTAATCCTCCTGAGAGCTTTAAAAAGGTGATTGCAAATTGCTAGCTACGTCATAATGTAGTAAGTAGCAAGTGACTGCAAAGGTAACAAATCAATTCAGATTTAAGAGACAACCCTTAACAATTTTTTTTTTTGGCGAAGCATCGAAGTCTTCACTAATTGAAGAAATTCTATCAATCGCAGTGACAATTTCATAGTTCACTGAAAATTTTTCTAGTTCTTTTGGTATTTCACTAGGCTTCTTTTGCCACTCCACTTGCTCTCCAGTTTCTTAAAGCCCTCATGTTGAGCGGCATATTAGGTTTCAGATTTTACTAGATGAGTTAACTGATGGGTCAAGGACAAAAAGAATGAGAGTAAAGTGTTTAAAAGAGAAATTTGAATTTCCTAACACCAAATCCTTCCATCTGAACTTAACAAATATCTAACAAAAAAAGCAAGCAAGATAATTGTCGTCTCCTTACTGTTAAGATATGTTACAAAGACAGCAAGAGAAGCAGAAAGAGAAAATTTTCTGATATATTGTGCGTTACCCAAAAAGGTTATATATACAAATTACAAGAGCTATCTGTTGAAATAAATCAACAATTAATTCCTACAAATCACTAGAAATCAGCTACCTCTACAAGGAAAGTCAACTCTAATTTATATGCAGCTCATATACAGATTTCATTCCATAACAAGATATTTATAGAATTGAAAATTCCAGCAAAAAAAATATTGTTATTATGAGCAAAGATTTGGAGACAAACATTATGCAAAACAGAAATTCTATAAGGGCAAGGAAAGAGATGAGAAAAAGGTTCCTGATCATACCATACAGTTCCTTATAAACAAATACAAGACCCACCATCAGGGCCTTATATCTTTTACTTCTATTTTACATGTTGAGGAAGTGGTGACGTTCTGTTCATGCTGCTGCTTTTTTACTATCAACTTGAGCTAAAAGGATCTGCACATTGTGCCATGCAAATAGAAGTTTGATAAGCCACTGCACAAGGATGCATTTTATATCATATTGATTTCAGATCTAGACCTTTCTCCATCTGGCACCAATTGAATGCTTTTTTGCCGTAATATTTTCAGGGTGGCATTGTATACTCTAATAAAGTTGTAATAGTTTCATCCATACATTCCAAAAGCAGGATTATTCACAGTTCTAGTCATGGATTAGAACCTACATTGTCTATTCACAGGTAAGTTCTGTAACAGCTCTTTTGACTTCATATTCTTTTCTTGCCTCTGCTATGCAGAATAAAGCAAAAATTCTGACCACAACAAGCTGAACTTTTTTTTTTTTTTTTGCTTTTTGTTTATTGCATTCAATATATGCAGTACATGTGTGTACTTTTTGCTCTCTTTTTCCTTTTTTACTGTGGTTAATGCTTTAGCATGCTCTTGCTTATAGGGACAAGTTACTTGTTTCTCCTTGTGGATTTGATAAGTCCATCTGGGATCCCTCTGAAGACAAATTTCTTCTCTGCAACTATAGTGAAGATGATATGAAGGGGAAGGCTACTTGCAAAGTTGAATTGCAGCGACGCCTGGGCCTATCAGAAAACTCTACTGATGTTCTTGTAAGTGTTGCTTATAGGATCTTGAAACTTTGGATTTGATTTTTTTTTTTTTGGTTCATGTTTTATGACAAATTTAATATCATTGCTAATGTTTCTTGGGATGGATACTGTTGATAAAACCTAGTTATATGTAACTAGTATCTTAAGTAACACATGTTTCTCAGTATGAAGAATATCAGTGAAGAGTTATTATAAGATATACCGAATTTGATATAGAAAGAGTGGAATTTTGATGTTCATAGGGTAGTGGGATACACCAATATGTGCTGTGCTTGTGTTTGAGGTGTGCCTCTTAGCAAGTTCTCAACTGAAACATGGGGGATTGAATGCGTATCAATGAAGAAGTGGGACTGAATGGAAAGAGAGGCTAAAAAGGAAGTTGGGGAAATTGAAGAACTAGATGCAGTGGCTGACAAGGTTGGGAGTTCAATAGTAGCTTAGATGGAGGCCCGAGAAAGGTGGTAAAATG
>CANXYI011238422.1:0-15871 GCA_948208565.1 Hura crepitans | reverse complement strand
GTGTTTTCAATTGTTCTATGCGACAATTCTATAGCAGAACATATCTTTGCTACAATAAGGGTTATTTATACTTTAAATAGACCCTTTTTGGGTCAAATTTTAACACTTAAAATTTGCCCTAAGTGTAACGCCCGTGCTCCGAGGCTCCATGAACAATGACATAAGGTCCGAGAAGTGTGCCTAGGTTGTCGGGTCACTCGCACATGGATCGAGGCAGTGGCATTGGTCATGAAACTTCGAGGGCTTTTAAGTTGATGAAAAGTTGGAATTTAAAAATTGAGCAGAACCAACAATTCATTTCGAAATGAAAAGCTACCTTTTAGTGGAATAAAAATTTTTCGGGTTGAGATTGACCTAGGATATGCCCAGACGGACTAAAAAATAGTGAACCCTAAAGCTCAAAAATTCCACTAGATCTATTGGTGAAAGAATTTTTGGATTCTGAGGTGGTTTGCAAATTCTCAAAATTTTTGAGGTTGGCACACAAATCGAGGTAATTTGAAAACTATCTTATCGATGAAATTTGGCCACACAAATTTACAACCAGATAGAAGGGATTAAAATATGAGTTTTAAAATAAATGGCATAATTTTTTGAGGTCCCAGTGAATTACTCTGAATTTTTGAAGTTTTTTAAAAAATTGAGATGATTCAGGATTTTTAGGACTACTTTAACATGTCAAAGTGGGACCTACCTTATGGAAAGTGGCTAAGGAGGCTTGCCAACTGGAAAACCTCACTTGACAAGTGGATTTCCACTTAGAATGAAGAAAAGTCTTCTTCCTCCTTTCCTTGCTATTACCAATGCTAGGGGTGGAGTAATCTAGCCATAACTTTTTCATCCCTTCACCAAAAATGGTGATTCTAGTTGCTAAATTCAGATTTCTCTATTAGGCACCATAAGAAAAAAGAATCAGGCAAAAAAGACTTCTCAATTAGGAGAAAAAAATTATCAAAGTTCACTAGTTTAGACAATCCATAATACTAACCCTTAGGTTAATTCATGGCTATTTCTCCTCTATTTCTTAGGTTTTTTGGCTACTTTTTGATGTTGGATCATGCCTAACACCTGTGTGATGATATGTGTGAGGTGTTTGTGGCATTTTGATGGCATATTATGGTCCACATAGGAGGATGAAAGTCATCATTAATGTTAGTTAGCTTGTTGTTCTTATGGATTCAAGGGACTTCCATCACAAGTGAACTTCAAGCCTTTATTTCATGCAATGAGGTGCCTAAGGTGTTGAACAATAGATTAGCATGACTGAAATGTTGAGTTTTTGATGAATTTATTTAATGAGAATGTTGATTGAATAAGGACTTAGTGAGTTAGGGAGCCATGTTTCAAAAGATGGGATAATGAGGCCTTGTTGCTTGTTGATTTTGTGGTGTAGGGATGGTTAGATAGGGTATATGATACCTGAAATGTGAATTCAAAATTGCTTGGTATGTTAGAATGAAGATTATGGCAATTGCGATTGGAAATCATGATGAAATATGCCATTCATGCTTGCACCCAAGAACTACTCTTAGTGGATTTTATATGTAATGTTTAGTAACCTATGAGAATTGGCTTGAAATTGGGTGTATATGAGTATAGTTATGTTCATAGCATGTATGTATGGATGAACATGGCTATAATGTGGAAAAGGATTGAAATGATGTGTCATTTTCCTTATTACCCAAGAGCATGTTAATGACAATATGACATGTAATTAGGCTTATTGAAATATTAGGCATGTGAATTGTGATGCCTAGATAATTGGCTTGTAATAGCCTTAAATTTGACAATGTATATAGCATGATATCATTTTAAATATACCTTAAGAATGTACCTTTAAATGATTAAAAATGATGGAACTAAAATGTATAGTAATGGCTTAAAAAGTGGCTTGAAATAAACTATGAAAACTAAACATTTATTTGTGCCTTTAGGGCTAGATTTGAAACAAAGGTAAGAGTGGCAATTGTGCCTATTGGTTGGCTTAGATAATTTTGGCTTTGGGCCTATGAATGTGCTTAATAAGACATTGAAAACTATGTTAAATTTGGATTTAAAATAGTCTTAGAATTGTATATTGAAAAGTGGTCGAAATGAACTATAACTATCCAGTTGACCATTAGCTGAACCAAAAATGTCACTAGATAGAAAGTGTTAGTTTCCTGAGAACTAATGCTATGATAAATCATAACATATTAAACCTTAAATTTTGGCAATAATAGACTCAAGATTATTTTGGAATTTTTACTCGGTAGAGCCAAAATGTGGCTAGAGAGGTCCATAGATTGATCTCTATTATGTCACCCAAGTATTGAGATTTTATTTATGACTGGGGAGGCCTACAGGCTAATCTCTATTATGTCACATTTTTAATAATGTTTATTTATGGCTGGGGAGGCCTATAGGCTGATCTCTATTATGTCATGTAGATATTATTTAATTATATCTAGAGAAGCTATGAACTGATCTGTATTATGGCACATATATTGGTGCAACTGCGTAGGTCTAGAATGGGGACCACTGTACTAGGTTATTTTTTTCCTCTAGATATAGTGTCTTGAAGTGTCATATTCTTAGTCAGGTAGTAAATTAAATTATATGAATGATAAAAATGGTTATGAAAGTACAATTAAGCATAATTGAACAGTATTTTTTGAGTAATTGATGAACTACAGACTAAAGGGTATTTTTGTCATTTTTCACATATGTGGCTACCTAAATTGATTCATGTAAAATATGTATGCTATGAATAATAATAACTACTCTAACTAATTTATGTGTGCCCAAAAGGCTATTTTATGACTTGTAAATGTCTTAGGGGTATTTTTAGTAATTTAGCACTATGTTATATTAATTGAATCCAATAATAAGGTAAACTTAATTATCAGACTATACAAGTATGAAAAGGATATAATGCCATGATTTAAATGCTTTAAGTTCACCACTGAGTATCTTGTATACTCAGCATACCTATTTTGGTGCGTAGGTACTCAATAGCAAAATCTTGCCTCGTGAAGCATGTCGATAAGAGTTCAGAGGATACTAGTGAAGGAATACAAAGTTAATGTTGTACAGTTTTGATATCCATGTACTTAGGTGGGAAATGGGTAGAAACATGTATTTAAGATTTGTATATGTGATGTATATAAGTAAACATAAACTATTGATGTAAATAAAATAACCTTATATATTTTTCTTGTGAATGTATGTTCAACTATGATGTTTGATGCTGATGTGAGCTTGAGGCTCATATATGCATGCTCTTATCTGTGGCCTGAGACCTGCATTTATTGTGTGATAGTTATTGATGTTAGGTTGAGAATGGGGGATCAGATGGGTCTAGGAGTTGTGAAATGTTTATAGAAGTGTTAAACAGGCTTTTGAAAATTTTGGGATAGAACCTGGATAGTCGTTATGCTGTCAAAATTTCTATGTTTTTGGAAATGACCCGTAATTACATAGAATTGGCATTTTTCTATGATTACAGCTCGAATGAGATATAAACCAATTGGTAGTGAATTTGAAAACAAGTAAGTTAAATTGATGTAAGTAATGAAAGTGATATGTATGGTATTAGTGACCTAAGAGTGCATGTATTAGCTATGGGGTTTCCTAAGGGATCCAGTAGGGGGTGTCACACAATAGTAGTCCTAGAGGTAGGGTTAGACACAAAGGATAGGCCAGGGATCTCAATCTAGACCTAAATAATAGTAGCAAGTTACTAGTGTACCTATGTTCACTAGTAGGAGTTCACTACCTATATATAGGACTTCTGAAAAGAAATATTTAGGGGTTTGTTAGCAATCAAGGCATAGAGAATGCTACTTATATAGGTCTAGAGAGTATTACCAGAGGGATTGTCTAAAGAAGTAGCAAGATGCCACTTAGTTTCAAGTTTTCCCACCTACACCTAGTAGAGGCCAAAGGAAGAATAAGAGTGATAAAGCTGGCATAAGCTAGAGGTCTATATCAAAGGCTTGAGCACCTATATGGCAATATTCCATTTAGGGTAGAGAGAAAGCTAAAGCTTTAGATATAATAGTGGTTACATTCTTTTTATTTGAGTTACAAGCTTTACCATTGATAGACCTAAGATCCACTCATTCATATATATTCACTACATGACCATAAGATCAGGGTTTGGAACCCGAACCCATAGATATAGATATTATGGTTAATAACCTAATTGGAAAACAAATGATAGTTAACAAAATATATAAACACTGTCCCTTAGTGGTTTAAGAGCATGTCCTTTTGGTGGACCTCATTGCACTCTCATTCAATGAGTTTGATATTATCCTAGGCATGGATTGGCTATCTAAACATTGAGTTGTAGTGGATTGTAAGCAAAAAAGGCTCACCTTTGAGACAACTAATGGGAATGAGGTAACAGTGATTGGTGAATGGAATTCTATACCTAAAGTCATCTTAGTTGTAATTGCAAGGCTATTGATATAAAAAGGGTGAAAAATATATTTAGCCTATGTGGTTGACACTACTAAGGATGAATTAAACCTTAGTCAGATACCAATAGTACCAGATTTCTTAGATGTGTTTCTACACGAGCTACCAAGATTACCATCGAGGTGTGAGCTTGACTTTGAAATTAAAGTGCATCTTATTACAACACTTACCTCCATCACTCTATATGACATCGCACATGTAGAAATAAAAGAACTAAAGGTGCTATTATAGGATTTGCTTGATAAAGGCTTTATTAGGCTAAGTGTCTAACCATAAGGAGCACTAGTATTGTTCATGAAGAAGAAGGATAGGTCACTTTGGCTATGCATTGATTATAGATAACTGAATAGTGTGAAAGTCAAAAATAAATACCCATTATCAAGGATTGATGATCTTTTTGATTAGTTGCAAAGAGCTAGCATATTTTCAAAGATTGTTTTAAGATTAAGGGATCATAATTGAGAATTATAAAGTTAGATATTTTGAAGATAGCTTTCCATACTAGATATGGACGTTATGATTTCTTAATGATGCCATATGTGCTTACTAACGCTCCTATAACATTTATGGATATGATGAATCAAATCTTCAAGCCTTATTTGGATAAGTTCATCGTGGTTTTATTGATGATATCTTTGTGTTCTCTAAGACCAAGAAGAAACATGAGCAATATATAAGATTAGTTTTATAGACTTAAAGGGAGAAATAATTATATGCCAAGGTGAGCAAATGTGACTTTTGGTTGATTGAAGTAGCCTTTCTAGGCTGCATTGCCTTAGTTGAGGGCATCAGGGTGGATTCGAGAAAAATTAAAGTAATATTAGAGTGGAAACCTCCTAGAAACATAATAAAGATTCAAAGCTTATTGGGATTGGCTAGTATTATAGGAGATTTGTTAAGGATTCTTTATGATTGCCATTCTAATGACATGGTTGCTATGAAAAGATGTCAAATTTGTATGGGATGATAAATGTCAAGCAAGCTTTAACAAGCTAAAGAATATGTTGATTGAAGCTCCTATCCTCACACAACTTAAGTTAGGGAAGTATTTCATTATATACAATAATGCATCACATAATGGACTCAAATGTGTATTAATGCAAGATGGAATAGTGGTAGCATATGCCATGAGGCAACTAGAACAACATGAATGGAACTACTCAAAACATGACTTAGAGTTAGCTATAATTGTTTTCAATCTAAAAATGTAGAGATATTATTTGTATGGCGAAAAGTGTTACATCTATACCGACCATAAGATTTTAAAATATCTTCCCACACAAAAAGAACTGAACATGAAGTAATGACGATAGATGGAACTAATAAAAGACTATGATCATTTGCTTGACTATAATCTAGGAATGGCTAATATGGTGGTAGATGCTTTAAGTTAGAAATTCGTAGTATCCATGAAATTAATGAATGCAAGAATTTGGTACGCTGAGGATAATGCAATTTTAGCTGAATTATAGATGAAATCTTATTTGATTTAGCAAGTAAAAGAGGCATAAACTAAAAATAACCATCTTATATAAATAATAAGTCGAGTTAAAGAGGGAAAGACCACAAAATTTCAAATCAAGATAAATGGGTGTCTATATTATCAAGATAAGTTATGTATACCTGAAATGGATAAAATCAAAACACAGATCCTACAAAAGGCACATGATGCTCCTTATGAAATACACCTTAGGAACATAAAAATGTATCTTGATTTAAAATGAAGTGAGATATAGCTGAGTATGTAGCTCGATATCTTACCTACCAGCAGGTGAAAGTTGAGTATCAAGTTCCTTTAAGATTACTTTATTCTATAGGAATTCTAGAAGGTAACCATGGATTTTGTGATGGGATTGCCTACAACTAAGAGTTTAGGTTATTATGGACCAATTAAATAAAACAACACACTTTATTCTAGTTAGCATGGATTATTCTTTAGAGAAGGCTGCATAGTTATATACAGAAGAGATTATGAGATTACATGGTGTGCCACTTACCATCATATCTAATCAAGATCCCGAGTTCACTTTTAGATTTTAGAAGAAACTACATGATGCTTTAGGTACCCACCTCAATTTTGTATAGCTTTCCACCAACAAATGGATGGGCAATCAAAGCAAATCATACAAATAATTATGTTATGAAGTTGTGCCATAGGGCTCAAGAGAAATTGGGATCAGTATTTGCCATTGGTTGAGTTTACATATAACAATAGCCATTACGGCAACTTGTGCATAGCTCCTTATGTGGTGTTGTATTGCAGGAAATGGAAAACTCCACTTTATTGGAATAAGGTGGGTGAAAATAGGTTAATGGGGCCTAATTTGATTAGAGATGTTGAGGAGAAGGTTAAAATTATTAAAGATAGACTTCAAGCTACCTCAGACCAACATAAGTCCTATGCCGATCTAAAATAGAAAGACATTGAGTATGAAGTTGGTGAGAAAGTGTTTATTAAGGTATCATCATGAAAAAAGATGCTCTAATTTGGTAAAAAGGGCAAGTTGAGTTCAAGATTTATCAGTCCATACGAGATCACAAAATGTATAGGATTAGTAGCTTATGCCTAAGCTTTGGAGTGCAAAAGAAGGGTCATGGGAAAGGAAGAAGGGTTATGGGAAAGGAAGAAGTCATCATTTAGTGACTAGGCAGCAAGCTAGCTTGGGGGATTTAGTGCTCCTTTGATTTGGCAAGTGAATTTGAGCATTTGTTTCATGCCATATAGGCCTAGAGAGGCTGGGAATTCATTTAAGTAGGTTGAGTAGGGGTTTAAGGAATGGAAATTTAAACTTTAAGACTGAAACTTGATGAAGTAGTAGATTATGTACATATATATGTGTGTGGTTTGAGGAAATAGTGAGTTTAAGCCTAAAACCCTTACTGGTCGTGGCTCACTTGAAGGGCTAAAGTGGCTATCTATTTGAATTAATGAGGTTTAAAGAGCATTTGGTATGTTTTAATGATAATTAAGGTGTAAATGTGATGAAAAGGTAGTGATAAGTATGCTTTTAGTATGTACTAGAAACTATGCCAGGCACAATGTGTTTATGCATGGTTAAACGCCTAAGCAAATGGTGAATAAGTAACTTATGGTGCATGATATGTGTGTGATATATATGTAGTGTGTGATGTGACCATGGTTAAGAAAGTTTATTGTATGGATAATGTGATGAAAATATGTGAGATGACTATATGCTTTAGCACCTAAAAATGTGGCCTATGAAACATGACTTAAATTTTGGTTATTTAACCTACGATGAACTTGAATTACATGTTATTTTTAAGACCTTAAATTCATGGCAATTAGTTAGCCTAAAATAGTATAAATTATATATATATATAGGCTATGATGATTTAAACACTCAAAGGCATATGCATTGATCCTTAATATATGTTAGAATAATGAACCAAAAATTTCCCTAGATTGTGATGTGAAATATGACTTGAAATTGAGCGTAAAATAGTGCCTTTAGGGCTAGAGTTTAGATTCATATTTGAATGGGATTATTGCTTATGATTGGCCTTGAATATGGCCTAGGAATGCATTAGCTTCGGGCCTATGATTATAAGACATAAAATAATGAAAATTGTGTTAAAATTAAACCTAAAAAGGTCCTAGAAAAGAACCTTGAAATCATTGCCTAAATGACCTATAACTGCCCTGTGGCCTCTACCTGAATGAAAAGTGCCATTGGATAGAAAATGTGGAATTTATGAAAAATAATGGCATGGTAAATTGAAACATATTGAATTATGAAATTTGACATTTTTACAATGAAAAATATGTTTTGGGATTTTTCCAGGTAAAGCAAAAAAGTGGCTATAATAGACTGAAATAAAAATGAACTATAAGATAAAAATTGTAATTGATTGTTATTGAATCTTATATGCCATAAAAACACTGTTGGTTAGTAAATGTATGTAAAATAAGCTACTTGGCCAATTAATTAGACACCCACTGGATGAGTTGACCAATCAACTTAGGGATTTTTAGCAGCTGCTACACTATCTGCTTTTTAGACAGGGGCGGTACAGCAGCATATGTCTCTATTGGGGCCACTGTACTAGTTTGTTGGATAGACAACTCCCTACTCTTACCACTTGATGCCAGATTTGATATTGCTAATTCTATGGCATAGGTCCCTACGGGCTATTGCACTAGTCTATTGGACAGACCAGTATACTGGGTAGACATAGTCACTTCTTCACATATCAGTATATGATGCTGGTGCAGTAGTGTAGGTCCTTAAGGGCCACTACACTAGTCTGTTGGATAGACCAGTCTGCTAGACAGACAACCCTTTATTATTTGCACTTTGGGTGCTAGAATTCAATTGAGCTAGTGCAGCGACACAGGTCCAAAATGGGGACCACTGCACCAGGTTATTTTCCCTCAAGATCCAGTGTCTATCAGGGATGTCTCCTGAGTTAAGCCAGTTAAATAATTAAATAAGATTAATAAATCCACATATGATTGTGAAACATGACACGGGGGCATTTTAGTAAAATTTCCATTGATAGTGAATAAAGGCTTACAATGATAAAGTGGTGCATAAAATGGTTAATAATAACCTAAAACATAAATTATATGACTAATAATAGGTAATTGGATAATTATAGATAGAAACACCCTAGGGATAAAATGGTAATTTTGCATGATAGTGTTTTAAGTTGAACTGAGAAGATAGAACAAGATAAGTATAGAGGTTTTATGCATGGATTAATTATTAGACATGTTTTTAATGGTTGAATTCACCACTGAGTATTTTTATACTTAGTGTACCTATTTCGGTGCATAGGTAAGAATAGGGACGTCGCCTTGTAAAGCATGCAGTAAAGTTCAGAGGACATATTAAGAAAATTGATCATGTATAATGAATAGCTTTTGCACTCTATGTACTTAGGTAGGGAATATAGGTGTGATGTATATAAGGGGCATAAGGTGGTATTTATATATAATGGATAGTTATGTAATTAATCTTATAATGGTTTTTCTTATGTATATGTGATCTATATGGATGCCTATGAGCTTAAGGCTCTATATGTTTTATTGTGGCTTGAGGCCTGTGATTGCTACGTGATAGATGATTGTGGATAGAGTGATATCTAGGGGACCAGAAGGGTCCCAAAGATGTGATATTTGTTGTAAAAGTGTTCATAGGTAGAAAAAAATTTTGGGATAGTGACTCAGGCAACTGTTAAGCTGCCAGTTTTATTTTAGAATTATCGGGCTATGTTGGAATCCTTTTATAATAGGCTAAACATGTTAATATGAACCCAAATAGACTATAAGAACAAATCATACTATATTCAGAGTCAAGCAAGATTGCATAGTACAATACAAGTAAAAGTTAAATAAATGAGAATGGGAGAAGTGAAATGGGTGACTAGTGGGAAGTGGATCGCTTATTGGGTTTCTTTGGGAATCCAGTAAGGGGTGTCATAAATAGAGGCAGGGCATTCATGTATATGGGGATTTGGGCCCAGGATAGTAATATGTTTAGTCATGTATTTTTATACAATATGGTATATGTTTACTAAACTATAAATGCAAATTAAGTTAGTATATATATGTGTGTGATTGTGTGCTTTTGAACGATGTGGGTCTAAAACCCTATTTGTTGTTTGATTGTTTGATGTGGACATTAATTAGAGGACCAAATGGGTCCAAAATGTGGATGATATAAAAATTATGGGTATATAAGTGCTTTTAAACAAGTTTAAAATTTTAGTTTTTCACTCAGGCAGTCGTTATACTGTTGAAATTTCTGTGAATTAGATTACTATCACATATAATGGTCATATTAGTCAATTATAGGCAAAGTGAAGGTAATATAAGATAACAATAGTTAAATAACCATAAAGCTTAAATTGAGTAGTTGAGTCCATAGATGTGAAATAAGTGATAGGTGGGGTAGCACTAGGATGAGTGACCTTCAGGAAGTAGTATCCCTTATCGAGTTCTACTAGGAATCAAGTAGGGGGTATTACAAATTTGGCCATATCAGAGCTGATTTAGGCATTCCTAGGCATAGTTTGCATAAGTGATAGTCTAGGGTTTTATGCTCAATAAAGGTACCCTATATAAGACTAATTATTTATTCTTTTGTAGTCAAGCATGATGAGTGAATGAACCCCATTAGAATAAGGGGAAGAGGTGGCAAGCCATGCTTTGATAACCATACATAGACCAGAGGCGAGTGTAGCTACACTAGTGCCGAGTGATGTAGCATGTTAGGCACATGCCTCACTAATTGCTACAATAGATTATGGATTTGTTGAGGCATACTACTACTACTGCTGCTCTACCACTGCCACCACTAGCCCTAGTATAACCCCCTTAACCAACAACATTATAAAAGACCTATTAAAGAGGGTAAAGAAGATGAGAGACCTAGGTTTTGTAGGAATAACTGAGGATAATGCTGATAGGGTTGAATATTGGTTGGAATAGACAATTAAAATTCTAGAGAAGCTGGAGTGTACCCCAAAGTAAAACCTAAAGTGTGCCACCTCATTACTCTAAGAAGAAGCTTTCCACTGGTGGGATACCACATGAAGGAGAAAGATATCAACAGATCTTACATAGGAATTCTTCCTCTAGGAGTTTAGGAAAAGATGCATATCAAAGACTGACCTAGATAAGAAGGGATAAGAGTTCTTAGATTTGAAGCAAAGGTATAGGTCCATGTTAGAATATGAGAAAGACTTTGCCTGCTTAAGTAGATATGTAGAGGAGATGGTGCTTACTAAAGAAGACCATTGCAAGAGGTTAGAAAAAGGGCCTCAATATAGAGCTGAGAATGTATATAATGACTACAAAGGTTTAGGAGTTCTCCTCTTTAGTGTCAGTAGCTTATGCTATAAAGGAGATGGTCACAGAAAAGATGGAGCTTTTCCAAAAGAAAAGGCCTTTTACTATAGGCCAAACTAGTTCAGCACCTGATACAAGCAAGAAGCATAAAGTTCTCAAGCCCTACAATAGTCCTAAAGGCATGGCTAGACATAGAGATCAAGTCATAAACCTTAATCTAGGCCTCGATCTCCACCTCAAGCTAGTACTGCTCTAGTCTCTATAGTGAGGAGTGCACCTCTAATGTACGGGACATGCAATAGGAAATAATAGGGACCATGTTGGTAGATGAGATATGAAGAATGCTTTATGTGTAGAGCTAGATATCATTACTAGAGGGATTGCCCTAAGAAGCAAGCATATGCTACCCAGTTTCAAGCTTTTTTCCTAGTACCTAGCAAAGGCTAGAAAGAAAGTAAGAATGATAAGCTAGATACTAGCCAGAGGACTAGATTAGAGGCTCGAAAACTAGTTCACCAGTAAGTTATTCAAGCTAGAAAGGAGGCTGAAGTACCCGACATTAATGCTAGTGCTTTTTCTTAATATGATGTGCCTATTTTAACATTGATAGATCTAGGATCCACGTATTCATACATTTACACCATAGAAGCATAGAATAGAGTTTTAGAACCTAAACCTATAGATATAGATATCCTGGTTAGTAACCTAATTGTGTAGAATGTGATAGTAAATAGGATCTATAAAAACTATCCTCTAGTAGTTCAAGAATAGGTGTTTTTAGCAGATCTTATTAGATTTCCCTTTAATGAATTTGATGTTATCTTAGATATGGATTAGTTTTCTAAACACCAAGCAGTAGTTAATTATGAGCAAAAAAGGCTTACCCTTAAGACACCCAAGGGAAGTGAGTTGATAGTAGTTGGTGAGTGAAATTCCTTATCCAATCTTATCTCAGCTATGACAACTAAGCGACTCATCCAAAAGGGATGTAAAGCTTACCTAGCCCATATAGTTAATACAAATAACATAAAACTGAGCCTTAATCAGTTACTAGCAATGTTAGAATTTCCTAATGTATTTCTAAATGAGCTACTAGGGTTGCCACCACTAAGAGAGCTTGACTTTGAAATTGAGGTGTATCTTGGTACTACTCCTATATCTATTACTCTGTATCGAATGACACCTATAAAATTGAGAGAGCTGAAGGTGTAGTTGTAAGAATTATTGGATAAAGGCTTTATTAGGCTGAGTACTTCCCCATAGGGAGCACTAGCACTCTTTGTGAAAAAGAAAGGTGGGTTATTATGACTATGTATTGATTATAGGCAGTTGAATAAGGTGACAGTCAAGAATAAATGCACTTTGCCTAGAATTGATGATCTCTTTGACTAGCTTAGAGGTGTTAGTGTATTCTCAAAAATCGACTTGAGATTGGGGTATCACTAATTGAGAATTAAGGAATGTAACATTTTAAAGACTATTTTTGAACTAGATATAGGTATTATGAGTTCTTAATGATACCATTTGGGCTCACTAATGTCCCTGTAACTTTTATAGACCTCATGAATAGAAGCTCTAAGCCATATCTGGACCAATTTGTTGTAGTATTTATTGATGACATTTTGGCATATTCCAAGAGCATAGGAAAACACGAACAATATTTAAGAATTGTCTTGCAAACCCTAAGAGAAAAGTAGCTATTAAATGTGAGTTTTGCCTAAATGAAGTAGCCTTCTTAAGCTACATAGTTTTAACAGATGGCATTAGGGTTGATCCAAGTAAGGTTAAAGCTATGTTGGAATGGAAGCCTCATAAGAATGTGACTAAAATTCAAAACTTCCTAGGATTGGTAAGTTATTATAGGAGATTTGTAAAAGGTTTCTCAATGATTATAACACCATTGACTAGATTATTATGTAATGATGTAAGCTTCATATGGGATGACAAATGCCAGGCAAGCTTTGACAAGCTTAAAGTGATGTTAATTGAAGCTTTAATTCCCATTCAACCCAAGCAAGGAAAGGATTTTATGGTTTTTAGTGATGCTTTGCATAATAGTTTGAGATGTGTTCTGATGTAAAATGGGAAAGTGATAGCTTATGTTTTAAGACAATTGAAGCCATATTAATGAAACTACCCAACACATGCTCTAGAATTAGGAACTATTATATTTGCATTGAAAGTGTAGAGGCATTATTTGTATAGTGAAAGGTGTTACATTAACACTGACCATAAAAGCTTGAAATACCACCACACATAAAAAGAGTTGAACTTAAGCTAGCAATGTTGGATGGAACTGATAAAGGATTATGACTACCAAATTGACTATCACTTTGGGAAAGCAAATGTAGTTACTAATGCCTTGAGTTAAAAGTTTATAGCTACTATGAAAGCTATGAAAGCTAGGATGGAGTATACTAAGAATGATGCAATTTTAGTAAAAGTACAAGTAAAACTTGACTTAAAATAGTAGGTGAAAAAAGCATAAATGTGAGATAATCATTTAATGTAGATAATTAGTAAAGTTAAATAAAGGAAGACCATAGAATTTGAGATCAAGGCATATGGATGCTTAATACTTCCACAATAGATTGTGTGTACCTAAAGTGGAAGAAGTACTAACAAAGAATTTGAGGGAAGCATATGATGCTCCTTATTCCATGCATCCAAGAAGCACAAAGATGTATCGGAACCTAAAATCTCACTATTGGTGGCTAGGAATGAAATGAGATGTGGTAGAGTATATGGCTCGATGCTTGACATGTCATCAAGCAAAAGTTGAACATTAAGTTCATTTTGGATTGCTACACCCAATAGCAATTCCATAATAGAAGTGGGAAAAGGTTACCATAGATATTGTCATAGGATTACCAATAAGTAAAAGTAAATGTGATGTAGTTTGGGTGATTGTGGATAGGTTGATTAAGATAGCTCACTTTATCTTGGTTAGAATAAACTATTCCTTAGAGAAGTTGGCACAATTGTATATAAATGAAATTGTAAGTTTGAATAGAGTGCTAATAGCTATCATTTATTATCAAAAACCTCGATTCATTTTCAGGTTTTGGAAGAAGTTACAAGAGGCTTTAGGTACTTGTTTGACTTTTAGTATAGGTTTCTATCCTTAGACAGATGGATAGTTAAAATGGCTAATACAAGTGTTGAATGATTTGTTATGTAGTTGTGCCATTAAATTTAAAGGGAGCTCAAACCAGTACTTATCTTTGGTTGAGTTTGCCTATAACAATAGCCATCAAGCTAGTTTAAGTATGGCTTTTTTATGAGGCACGATATGGCAGAAGGTGTAGAACTTCACTCTATTAAAGCGAGGTAGGTGAAAGTAAGCTTATAAGACTTGAATTGATTAGGGATGCTAAAGAAAAGGTTAAACTCATTAAAGAAAGGCTAAAGTCTACCACAAACTATCAAAAGTCATATGCTAACTTAAAGTGAAAGGATATTAAATATGAGGTTGGTGAAAAAGTGTTCTTGAAGGTATCATTATTGAAAAAGATGCTTAAATTTGGCAAGAAAGGGAAATTGAGTTTGAGATTCATAAGTCCATACTAGATTATAGAATGTGTGGGATTGATGGCTTACTAGCTAGCCTTGCCACCAAAATTATAGCAGATTTATGATGTGTCCCATGTCTCGATGTTAAGGCGATACAGGTCTGATCCTTCACATGTAATACCTATAGAGGAGATTTAGGTGTAGCTAGACTTAACTTATGAAGAAGAGCTAGTGCAAATATTGGCTAAAGAAGTCAAAGAATTGAGGAACAAGTCCATACCTTTGGTGAAAGTGCTATGAAAGCACTACAAGACTGAGAAAGCTACTTAGGAAAGCAAGGAGTAGATGAAAGTGAGGTATCCACATCTATTCTCACCAAGTAATGTTGAGGACAAAATTTCTTAAGGGGGAAGGATTGCAATGCTAGCAAATCTCAGTTTCATGAACAGTACTCTCGAGGCTTGAATAGTGTCTCCCAAGACACTAGGGCACCTTATGGTGGCAAAAGGGGGGAGTACTAGTCATAAAACTTTGACGAGCCAAAAAATAATGAAAATGAAATAATTAAGACTTTTAGCAGAATAAATAAATCATTTTAGGCCAAAAATTAGTGAATAGTGACCTTAGTTGGAATTATGTTGGAATAGCTATTGAATGTACCCAGATGGACCTAAAAATATCATACCTTGAAAGTAAAAAATTCCAATAAGTCTATTGGTGAAGGACTTTCAATTTTTAGAGGTCATTGGATATTTATTTGGAATTTCTTAATTATGTGAGTGAATAGTAACCCTAATTGCCTTTGGAGTTTTGACCTATGATTTTATGAGGACCTTAGTGGGTACTATTAAGAATTTTTGGCTCTAAGACCATGATTTTTAGAGGTCTTGAAAAATTATTTTGAATTTTTGAAGTTTAAAATAAAATCAAATTAAAATAGACCATTAGGTCGACACGTGGTGTGATATGAGCCATTTTAGGACTTAAGGTTTACATATGTGGGGTATCACATGTGCCAAAAACATCTTTCCTCCCCTTTCTTCCTCCATTAGCTGATGCCATTGATACTCTCTCTCCTCT
>CANXYI011238395.1:0-17371 GCA_948208565.1 Hura crepitans | reverse complement strand
TATGCTTGACGGATATTTGAGATTTGAGTTGCATGGTTAGATGGACCAAAATGATATTGAGATATATTAGAAGTGTTTTTCTTTATGTAGGTTACTATTCATACTGGAAAATGTCTTGGTATAGCCATTATGCCATCGAATTTTCAACATAATGATTTCTCAATTTTATTTTCATATAATAAAAGGTTTTTGAAAATTCATATTTTTATAACTTTTAAGGTTTAATGAAGGGAATTTAAACTAAGCCTTTTATATGTTAAGGTTATGTTAATTCAAATGATGCTTTGCTTGTCGCTCTTTATTTGGGTCTACTAACTGGATGGAGTAAAGGGTGTCATATGTTACATATGTTGTGTCATGAATATGTTATGATTTAAGCATATGCAAGCATGATATTCTTATGAGACCTATCCTACAAGTCAATTTAGGTAAAATCATGCATAGTTGTGTGTAATGTGTTGATATGATAATGATGTTGTTAAGTTTATCATATATAAATATGTATAATGTTGAATACTTCACTATGAGAAGCAATTCCTACAACTGCACCTTTAACTCTTTCAATTTTGTAGGTGTCATTTGATATGGGGTGATAAACATAAGAGTAGTACTAGGATATACTTCAACTTCAAAATCAAGTTCTCATTATAGAGGTAACCCTAGTAGTTCATCTTAAAAAACATCCAAAAATTTTAACACCACTAGTATCTAATTGAGGCTCAGTTCTATTTTATTTGTATCAACCACATGGGCCAAGTAAGCCTCACATCCCTTATAGATTAATCATCAAGCTGTCAAAGTTGAGATAATATTAGGCAAGGAATTCTATTCACCAATTACTATCACCTCACATTCCTCAGCTATCTTAAAGGTAAGTCTCTTCTATTCGTAATAACCATTGCCTAGTGTTCAGATAACCAATCCATACCCAAAATGACATTAAATTCATTAAAAGATGGGAATACATGATATTGGACTATGAGAGGACAATCTCTATATATTCTATTCACTACCACATTCTGCCCAATTAGATTGCTAACTAAAATATCTATGTCTATAGGTTCAAGTTCTAGTCCCCTATCTTATGCTTGTGTAGTGCAAATGTATGAATCGGTGGATCCTAGGTATATTAATGCTAAAATAGATGTATCAAATAAAGAGAAAGTACTAATAATGACATTGGGTGCCTCCATTTCCTCTTGAGCTCAAATGGTGTACAAGCATACTAGTGCTCGAGCCTCTAAACTTATCCTCTAACTTGTACTTGTTTTATCATTCTTACTCTCTTTCTGACTCTACCAGGTGCTAGAGAAGAGGCCTAAAATTGGGTAGCATCTACCTACTTCTTGGGGTAGTCCCTCTAATAGTGATCTCTAGATCTATAAACAAAGTGCTCTCCTCATTTGGTCTGCCAACATGCTCCCTAATGTATCCTACTGTAAGTCTCACATACTAGAGGTTCACTCCAGGCTATAAATACTGGGGCACTGGTAGCCTGCTATAGTGGTTGAGGCCTGGACTAAGATCCCTGACCTGACCCTTGTGCCTAGCTTTATCTTTGGGACTGGTGTGGAGCCTAAGTGCTCTTTTGCTTCTTACTAGCATCAAGTACTGAGCTGACTTGCCCTGAGAACTCTTAAATATTTGAGGCAGCTATCTGTATTCTTAACTCCATATTGAGGCCCTTCTTAAACCTCGTATGACGCTCTTCCTCAATGGGTACAAACTCCTCTGCATATTTGCTCAAAAGGGCAAAGTCCTTTTTTATATTCAGACACTAACCTCCTCCCTTACTTTAAGTTAAAGAACTCTTATCTCTTCTTATCCAAATATGTCTTAGAGATATACCTCTTCTTAAACTCTTGAAGGAAGAAGTCCTAAGTGACATCTGCTACAACCTTTCTTTTCTAAGTGGTATCCCACTAGTGAAATGATTCTTCTTAGAGAAAAGAGGTGGCACATTTTAGGTTTTCCTCGAGTGTGCACTCTAACTGATGTAAGGTTTTGATTATATGCTCCAGCCAATATTTAACCCTAGTGGCATCATGCTCTAATATTTTGATGAAGTTTAAGGCCCCTATCTTCTTCACTCTCTCTAAATATGTCTTCTATAATGCCATAGGCTATAGGGCCTATGCTGGAGCTAGAGGTGGCAGTGGTGGACCAATTACTGCAATGGTATGTCTTAGCAAATCAATAATTTATTGCAATAACACTAATAAAACTTGTATCTATGCTTGGCATGTTGCATCACTCGATACTAGAGTAGTAAAACTCACTAGTTCATGTATCATCAGTGTATGACTAACCACTTCTTCCCCCTATTCTGATGGGCTCTACTCACTCATCGTGAGTAACTATAAAAGAAAAATAATCAACCTTAGATAGTGTAGCTTTACAAGACACAAAACCCTAGATAATGGCACTCATTTATATGCCTAGGAATGCTTAAACCCGCACTGATACCAACTAATATAACTCCCCCTACCTAATCTCTGGAGAGACTAGACAAGAGTTGCTACCTTCCTAAAGGTCACCCATTTTGCTTTTATCCCACTTGACATTCATTTAACCATTACAGACTCAACAATTCCACTCCCATTTTTTTTGTTATTACATTATCATTTTCACATATTTCCTACCACTTTATGATTGTATTCATCTTTAATAACTAATTTATCAGACATATTCAAATAGATTGATTTTAATAGAAATTTCGATAGCATAACAGCTACTGAGTGAAAAATAAAAAAATTTTAACTTATAGGAAAGCAATTCTATAGTCATTTATAGACATGCCATACATCCTGGTCCCTTCTAGTCCCCCAAATATTCATCTCAATGTCAAGCTATCACACACAGGGGTCTCAGACCCATATCTCATCAAACAACACATATCCTTACATATACATAATAATCAGTATACACAATATGTTTTTAATAATTACAAATCAAGATATATTAACTAGTATCTATATTCATGTACATGAATGGGCCTTAACTCTATATACAGAAGTGCCCCTAACTATTACATGCATAAAAGTGTCAGAACATATACCTAAAAAGAGATTAGCAGTTACACTTTAGGTTAAGGCTGAGCAGCGATCTACTGCCTTTTACCTATGTATCGGGAATATCAATAAGCTGAGTATACACTCAGTGGTGAATTTAATGTAATAAGAATTATACATGTGTACATGCAACACTATGGTTAGGCATACTATTCACACTATTAATACCAATCACAAATGTAAGCTGGATCTAGAATATTAAATCCAGTTTATTTAATTCCATGACCTATTATAGTCTAAAAAGAGTTAACTCCTAACTTCCCATTTTTATTTATCCTAGTAAATTATACCAGTTTAGCTTCAAAGGCATATTTATTTACTCATTATTATTTCTTTGGCCTATACTCGAAAGACTACACTTTAAGACACTAGATAATAGGATCTAACACGTGCAGTGGCCCACATTTTAGGCCTTCGTAATTGCACCTACCCATCTTCACCTAATAGTAGGGATTAGTTCATGGTACCTCCTAATATTAGAGTGGCAGGAATCAGTCCTATTGGACCTCCCAACAATAGTAGGGATAGCAGGGATCAGTTATGAGGACCTCATAATATCCCTAAATCTCAACACATATGGATTACAGGGATCAGCCCGTGTGAGCCTCCTAATATCCAAACAATAAGGGTAGCAAGGATCAGCCCATATGGACCTCCCAATATCCAGTGTATAGGGCTCATAATCAAAACCTCGATGGCTAAGATTCACATGGACCCAAGCCCTTAGTAGCTTCTAACTCCCTAGTTGATTGGTTAACCTATCCAGTTGGCATCTATCTAATATAGGCTAACATCAGTTATTATTAGACCTCTATTATAGGTCATTCAATATACGTTTAATTCATTTATCTTTCATCAACTTCTTACAAACTACATACACATTCTTATATTTACTTAACCATTAATTTAGACATTTCAAAGGCTTAAGTTACTATTCATTTAGTTGATTTTATATGCTAGAAATTCTTAGGCCCTTGGCCTATGAGTCCATATCATGCGACATAAACATGTCCACATAATCTCACACAATTCTCATCAACTACCATTATCCTTAACAACATATTGCAACTCCAATTTTATACATGCATTTCTCAATTATCCAATCCTCTTATTTACATAACTATAAGCATCATTCGTGCCAATTTTCATTAAAACTCATAATTACCCTTACACACCAATGTACATGCTTTGTGGTTATTATACACTAAAGCACACACATTTCATTTCTTTTAATCTCACACCATTATTAAGCTTGCCATTAACTTATCAACATTTTTACATGCCATTTTCCTATCACCCACACATGCACACACCTCAACATCCTTAATACCCCATTTAGCCATACCCCATTTAGCCATATTTTATATTCACACACACACACACATCCATTTCTCATGTATCCTTTACATATTTAAGCTAAACATATTCACTATATTGCACACACAAATTTATTACATGCCAATACACACAAAAGCACATAATGTAACTTTTCCATACACACTCACACATAGACACACAAGGCACATACATGTTATATAACTCAAATTACATTAAATTCACGTACATAATGCTTTAATACACCCTAATCACCTTCTCAAGGCTTGAATTGCCCTTCCTCTATAACTTCTTTTCCTTTTCCTATAAACATAATAGCATTTAGGGTTTCAAAAATTCTTTAAAATCTTATACACTTCTAAACTAAAATCTAACTACATGGATTTTCTTTACACACTTAGGGCTACCCAATGATAAAATAAATATTAGAAAAAGAACATTTATACTCACTTTAGGCACTATCCATCAAGTGCCAAAATCTCTAAAATTAAGTGATTTCCTTGAAATCTATTAGTAGATTTAGCTTTAGAAGACTATAAAGGTAAAGATGGGTATAAAATTTTAGGGATTTAGCTCACTTTTAAGGGAAATATGAAGAAAAAGAAAAGGAGAAGAGAGCGAAAGAGTAGGTGTTGGCCAAGGGGGCGAAGGAAGAAAATAAAGTGGGTTGGCACATGTGTACCCCCTACACATATGCCACCTTTTATGTTAAACCCATGAATGGTCCAAATTGCACCATGTGTTGATCCAACAGTCCGTATTAATCTAATTTCCATTTTATGTTTCAAAAATTCAAATTAATTGTTCAAGGACTCCAAAATTCATGTATATAGTGCTAAAAATTCTCAAAAGTCCTAATTAGGGGACCCCTAAAATCTTAGGTCAAAACTCCAAATGAAGCTAGGTCAACTATTCACTCATGTCATTAAAAAATTCTAAATAAATATCAAACGACCTTAGAAAATTATACTTCCTTTACCATTGGATTATTTGGAATTTTTGACATATAAGATATGCTATTTTTAGGTCTATCCAAGCACATCTCGAGCCTTTTCCACACAATGCCAACTAAAGTTGCTATTCACTAGTTCTTAACATGAAATGATTTATTGGTTCTACTAAAAGTTTTAATTATTTCATTTTCATCATTTTCTAGCCCGTCAAAGTTTTCTTACTAGTACTCCCTCTTAGTCGCCATACAATGCCCTGTGTAATGGTCATAAGTCGAGGCTCCATAAATAGTACCATTGAGTCTCGAAAAGTGTTCTCAAAGTGTCGAGTCACCTTTACAAGGCCTGAGAAGGGGCATACTATCATGAACTTTGACTAACCATAAAATGATGAAAATGACTTAATTTAAAATTTTAACAAAATTAATAAATTATTTTAGGCCAAAATCTAGTGGGTCGTAGGCTTAAATGGACTTGAGCTGGGAATGACTCGAGATGTGCCCAGTTGGACTTGAAAATACCATACCCTAAAGGTTAAAAATTTCCCTAAGACCATTGATGAAGGAATTTTAATTTTTTGAGGTCGTTTACTATTTTTCCTATATTTTGATATTTTCACGTAAATCGAGAAAACTAGTTAACTATCCTGCCGATGGTATTTGGTTGTGAAATTTTATGAGGCCCTAAATAGGCTTAATTAAGGATTTTTAGAATAAACATAATGATTTTTAAAGGTCTGAGTAAATTTTAAAAATTTCCCAAAGTTTAAGCCGAAATTGAGCATTTTCAGGAAGCTCAAGTGACATATGTCACCACTCGGGCCTCTTATCTCCACTATATGCCCATAAAGTCATATGGGCATCCATTTGGCAAGTCCACCCTTCCACCCCAGTTTTCTTCTCTTTTCCTTTTTCCTCTACCCGATGCCTTCTCCATTGAAATTCCTCCATTTCTACTACCAACCACGACTAAACAACCACCATTCTTCCACCAAAAATCACTTTAATAAGGTAGGAATTAATCTTTAAAGGCTTGGGGCACCATGGTTGTTTATAGAATCCAAGAAAAATCACTGAAGGCTTGAGTCTACATAAGTGGTGGCTGAAATTTCAAGTCCTTCTATAAGTGGCTTTATTCTCTTTTTATTTTATTTCCTAGTGGATTTCATCATCATAAGACCCCTCATGTTCATGGAATTTCAATTAGAGGCTTGTAGAATTTTTGGTGATTTTTCTAAGCCTAATGTGTGTGTATGTAGGCTAAGGGGAGAAAGTGTACAATAAGGGAATTGAAGGCCTTTTGGTGTAGAAAAAGCTTGAAAGGTGATGAGGTATGTGAATTTGATTAAATGGAAATATGCCACATTGAGGTTGCTTGTGAATTCCTCTGAATTAGTGTATGAAAGTTGTAAATTAGACATGCATAGTATGGGAATTATAGATGTAAGCTTAGTGTAGTGTTAATTATGTGTAATTAGGATGATTTGTGTGTTGACTTAATGAAGAAATTAGATGTAAGGCCATGATTTCTAATTGGCTAAGAGGTGTGTATAAGGTCACAAATTGTGGTGGCTTGGTATGGCATGTGAATGTGGTATGTGTTATGATGCATGATGTTTATGACATGAGATTGAGTAATTGGTAAGTGTAGTTTATGAGTATGTGTATGAGTGTGGGTAGTGTATATTGTGGCTGAGAGGTGTAATGTAGTATTTTAGCATGGGAATTATGTATAATGCATATATAAATGGTATACTTGATGGGAATTAACATGGTTGGCATATAGGTAATGTGTGTGTGTTAGAATTAATGAAAAAAATATGGATATGGTAATGTACTTAATGTGGTCAAGAGGTGTGAGTATGAGTTATGGCATGTATGTAGTGTGTATGATGTGTGAAGCATGATAAAATTTAGGTATTGGCATAGAAATGTATGTGTAAGTGGTGAATTTGATGAAATAATACATACATATATGTGTGACATGTATGATCGAGACATATACATGGTGTGGCGTGACATGGCATGGCATGGTTGAGATGTCATGTGTGCATGTGTATGGATGTTAAAATAAGGGTATATGACATGAATGTGTGATAAACCATGGAAAAATGCATGTGTATGGCTATAAATGATCTTTGGCTGAGAGGTATGTATGCCATGGGGTGGCATGGTAAGTATGGCATGTGATAATGTGTAATATGCATAGTTGGCATGATATCATGTACATTTGATGCAAATAAATGGAATTGGCATAAAGCATGTGTAACTATGTATAGAAATATGGCATGTAAAATGATAGGTTTGATATAAAAAATTGGATTAAGAATTGGGGTAAGAAATGGCTAGGAAATGGAATTATAAGGCATATACAAAAGTGACCTAAAAATGGCATAAACTTGGACTATTATTTGAACCATATGTATAATGAATTAGAATGGCATTTTGAGCCAATACTAGTGGGATTATGAGATGTAGAATGTGAGAGGAAATGTGGCCTATAATGGCAAGTTGATTTGTCATGAAATGGTGCCAGTAATGTAGTGGCTACAGGCCTGTAACAGTGTACGAAGTTCATGAAGTGACCTATGACTGTCCTATTAAAATGATTGTTAGGAATTGACCTATAAATGTCATTTGGGAGGAACATAATTAGACCTAAAAGTATGACATAAAATAGACTTAAACTGGACTTATAAATGCCTAGGAAAAAGGACCTAAAATTATCCCTCGTAAATAATACATAACTATCTGGTAGGACTAATATAGACCTGTAACTATCCGAGTCAAAATTAAACTATTGAAATAAATTCATAAGTGATTGTTAATTAATTCTAAATAATTTAAAATGATGATCAGTAATAAAATAAACATAAATAGAAGTCAGATGGCCCATTACTTAGACACCCATTGGATGGATTGATCAGTCAACTAAGGATTAGCAGCTGCTAGATATTTATTGTAGATTATTGGATTTAGAACATCTATGGATTGATCCTACTATCCATATTGTGATGTTTGATTGTGATTATTGGATTTGGGAGGTCTATTGACTGATAACTACAATCCATATTAGAATATTTGTTGTTGTTTGTTAGATTTGGGAGGTCTATGGACTGATCCCTGCTATCCACTATCTAGTTTTGAGAGGTTCCTGTGAACTTATCCTTGCTATTAGATTGGGCTGGTGCAGTGGTTGAGGTCTAAAATATAGGCCACTACATAGTTGTGTTCCCTCTTGGTCTAGTGTTTTAAAGTGTAGTCTACCTAGTTGGGCCTACTTTTAAATTAAACATTTCACTTGATGATAGAATTAAAGTACATAAATTAAAGATAACATATTAGGGCTAGAACTCAAATAATTATATATTGGACCAGTAATGAAATAATATTATTTTGTAATAAAATTAAATCCATAATATTATTTGGTTGCCTAGATAATATGTATTGCATTCATATATTCTATTGCATGTTTGCTCATCTGCGTGCTTGCAGTGACATGACTTTATTCTTTCAAATTCACCACTGAGTTTCATACTCAGCGTACCAATGTTTTGGTGCACAAGTAATAGAAGTAGCAGTCTAACCTTAAGTTTTGTACAGTATAGCAGCAGAAGCACTGAAGGGTATTACATGTTGTACTTTTAATGGTTTTAGTAGGCATTCATTTAAATACAATAGGTTATGGGTTTAGCGAGCTTAGAGGCTACTAGGGTCCATAATATTAAGTTGTACATGTGATGTAAATAAATAGGCCTGTGAATCTGAATGGTTTTAAATTCTTGTCTGATTTTGATGTTGTAGGCCTAAGGCATAAGTGATGATTGAATCACTTTAATGACTGTGTTAATTATAATGGAGAACCAGAAGGGTTTAAAAGGTGATAGTAGAAGTGGTAAGAATTATTAGAAGTGTTTTAATAGGTTGAAAATTTTCAAAATGTCACTCGAGTAGCCGTTGTGCTACCTAAATTTCTATGGACTTTATAGTAGCCTATTTAATGAATTTTAGGACTTAATATACCCTAAATGAAAATGTCTAAGTGATAGACTAGGGATTTAAGCAATAACTATTCAAATAATAAATATTTTATAAGTGTTAAGGAGTGCAGACCTATGAAAATTTTAAGATGGGTGACCTGACGGGAAGTGCATCGCCTATCAAGTTTCTTCAGTGTAGACCTGTGAAAATTTTAGGAAGGGTGACCTATTAGAAAGTGCATTGCATATTGGGTTTCTTTAGAAATCTAGTAGGAGGTGTCACACCTTAAATACCTGAGAGAAACTATTTAGGCCTCAAGAAATACTGTTCATGAAACCTAGATTCTTGAGCGTTATACTTAAGTTACATTTTGAAGGGAGTTAGATAAGAAGAGAAATACAATAGAAAAATAACGAAAAGGTAGGGACAAGCAGGCTCTATTTACCAAAATAAAAATCCATATAAACTAACAATCTAATTGGTCATTTAGCCGATCACTAGTCATCATGCCAAAAAAATACCCTTAAATGAAAATTTTTTTTGCATATAAATAATTTGTAATTTTTATATCTCGTTTAGTTAAATTTAGTTCAATTTTATAATACTTATAAAATTAACATGCCATGTATGATTAGTTTTTTGAAATTTTAAATATGGCAACTAATCTTGTTATTCTAATTAATTAAATTAATTTCATATTTGAAGATCCATTCAAGTTTAGAAACTATTTCCAAAAAGGAAAAATTTCAATCTAGTTGAAAATAAATTTTGGGATTTTTAGGTTATATATGCTTGAGAATCTTGATTTTCTTCTAATTATTGATCCAACTAATAATTAATTTGACAACCTAATTGTTTAATCCAATTAAGTATTTAAACTTGAATCAATTTTAGTAGGTTATTCCAACAAAATCTTTAAAAAATTTATTTTGAATTTTTCAAATTGCGCAAACTCAAAAATCTAATTTCTAGCATTTACTAATAAATCAATTTGCATTGTTTTCTCAAATAATTGTTCCAAATAATTTTGAACCAATTCTAGCAAGAATGAACAAATAAAATCACATATAATGCATAGAAAAATTAATCCAAATTAGTCAATCCAATTTATGAAATCAAAAATTAATTTCTTGATCAATACCGATAGCGAATATGTTATATATTCATGCAACTATTACAAAACTATGAATTTAATTCATATACAATCAATTGTGGGCATTCAAAACATTTAACTTAACTTCATAATTATCCACTAATCATGAGCAAATAGTTTTGGAATTGAATGAATTATAAAGAAGCAAATCAAATTTGACACCCTCAATTATTTGGTTTTACAGTAGCTATCAAGAACCAAAATTGTGTCTGAACAATTCTTTAATTATTAGTTAAATTAAATCCCTAGGGAACCTAAGAAAAATAATTTGGGGCTGAAAAATTAAAAAGGAAATGTTAACAAGTTACCCTAATTTTGTCGTCTTTTGCAGTGAAAATATAGCTTAAAAATTATGTTTAATAACTTTTTTAAAATTACCAAGTAAAATCTAATTTTATTGGCTAGCTCCAAAATTACTTTTCAGTCTCTTAGAAATTTAGAAAAAATAATTTTAGATTAAAAGATTTTAAAAATTGGACTAAATAAAATTTATCAAAATTAGTTGATAGATAATGTTAAAACCCAAAATAATTGTTCAATTAATTATTTTAGTTGTCAAATAAAATTCAATTTTATTGATCAACTCCATATTCAAAATGTATGGTTTTAAAGACCTAAAAATAAAATTTGGGACTAGAAATTGTTAAATAACCAATCAAACCTAATAGCACCATTCTTGTTGAGTATCACAGCAAATTTTTAAAATTTTGGCTAATTCAAGCTTATAAAATCCCAAAAGTTCACAAAACCATAAGAAAAATTTTTCTAATCATGTTAATATAGCGCTAGAGAATCTTGATTTCATGACTAGTACTTTTCGAGGCATGAATAGTGCTTTTTGAGTATTCAAGACACTGTAAGATGATAGAGGGGGAAGTACTAGTCATAAAACTTTGATGGGCAAAAAATGGATAAAAATGAAATAATTAACACTTTTAATAGAACCAATAAATTATTTTTTGCTAAAATCTAGTAAATAGTGACCTTAGTTGGCATCGTGCTAAGAGAGGCCCGAGCTATGCCTGGATGGACCTACAAATAGCATTCTCTAAATGTCAAATTTTTAAATAATTCAATGGTAAAGGAATTAAAATTTTTTGAGGTCGATTAATATTTAATCAGAAATTTTGAATGATGCAAGTGAATAATTGACCTAGTTTCCTTTGGAGTTTTGACCTGATATTTTAGAGCCCCTTAATTGAGACTTTTGGGAAATTTTGGCACTAAATGCAAGAATTTTAGAGGCCTTGAACATTTAATTTGAATTTTTGAATTATAAAATGTAATGTCCAAAAATCTCGGGTTCCTGGACCATACCTCAAAAATTTGGATTTACTATAATTTGGTAAATTAGAAGAATTATTTTAAAGTGATCAAGAGAGAGAATTTTTGGTTGGGAATTACATATTTGATCGATGATGATACGTTGTTATCGAGGTGCTCAGGAATTTCACTGACCAATATTAATTTTTAATAAAAAGGGCCATAATCGCATATTGTTAAAAGTCTGAGTTTATGAAGGGAAATTTTGAAAGACAATATTTTATAAAACAATTTATGGCATCCTCACATTTATTTTGGAATAATGGAAATAAAAAAGAAGGTTGTCATATAAAAGAAAAGAAAAAGAAAGGGACATATGAGAAAATAGGAAGAAGTGGCGGAAGAAAACGAATGAGGGCTACTGGAGCGACGGTGATGTCGCAGGTAACGGTGGCTTTAGTGGCTAGTGATGTCTTTGGCGGCTCTAGTATAGTGATGCAGCTGACTTGGAAAAAAAGGGGGAAACTAGAAATAAACAGAGGAGAAAAAGAGGAACGAGAAAAAGAGGGGCTGGAGATGGGACGCTGGATGTTATCCAGTAGTGACGCGCTACCAGTGGGTAGTAGTTGTGTCCCCTAGTAGCCAAAAATTTTCTTTCCTTTCTAGTTAAGAATTCCTCCAAATTTTTATTCTATTTTTACTAAACTTTATATGAATATTATGGATAAATTGTAAGTGGGAATTAAGGGTTGGAATTGGTTATTTATTTTGGGAGTAGCAAAGAGTGATTAGGCCATAACTTTTTGTGTAGTTGTTAGAATAATGCAAAACTAGTGACAAATGAAAGAAAACACATAGGGCTATAAGTTTGTTGAAGGGAGTTCCCTCTAATTCAACATAATTTTTACCCAAAAAGTCTATCAATGAAAATGTACCTACACTATCTATAAAATGTTGGAATTCAAGGAACAATTTATATTTATTAAGTCATAACTTCTAATACATGTGTCCAAATCATATGATTCTTAAACCAAATGAAACTATACTTATAGAGCTAGAAGTTCGTTTAGAATTCTTGTACCAATTTAGTAGATAGAATGACTAAAATCATGATAAAATTTGGGATTGGGATACTGGAAATTGTTTAAGTCTGTGTAATGAAAGTAAAGAAGATTGACAATGGGTTTTGATGAAACATTGAACTGAAATTAATCAAGTTATTTTTTTGTACATGTTAAGGCTTTTGAACAAGGTAAAAATGGAGAAATTTTGAGACTTTGGAGGACGTTGGTGGCTGAAATTATTCGGGGACAATAGATTTATGGATGAAAATAGCTAAGAGCTCTCAAGAAGCTAAAAAGGTGAGACTCCAAATGTAGTATGCTTTATTAACTAAAAGAATGCATTTACGTTTTAATGTAGGTAATAAAGTATATTTTAGTAAGATGAATAATTTCATATATTATAAATAATTATGGTATAAAGAGGATTATATTAGTATGTGATGATGAAGCAAGTAAAGTGAAATAAATATATGTATATTAGAATTTAACATCGCAAAAATAAGAATAATTAATGAGAATTTTGATTGATTAGTAATTAAAGACATAAGAATAAGTTATTACTTATTTGGTTTTTGTTTCAAGGTAAAATTTATATATATGTGCATTTAATATGAATTTGGCACACTGTGTGTGTATGTGTGTGTGTGTGTGCGCGTAAGGAAAATGTATGTACATAATGGTAAATACAACTGCGTGAGTTGAGATGATGTATATGATGTAATTATTTGAATATAGTGTGTAAAAATATATGTGAGGATAATTTTCCTTGTGATCGGCATTAATGAGCTTGAAATCTTTTATGTATTTTTTTATACCAATTATGTTGGGTTGTTTTAGGAATGACTTATTCTTGCTCACTAGATTTATATCTTAGATATAATACATGATGAATGAGATCATGATATTTTTAAGACATAAATAGATTGAATGAAAATATGACATGGTAAAAAGGGCATATTATGTAAAAAAGTCATAATAGTTTATGCTATAGTAAACACGAGTAAAGTAAAAAGATAAAGAATGTTAAACAAGAATTATGAACATGATAGATGGGTTGTAAACCTAGGTATGGCATGAATTACATAAGTTACTCTATAATATGAGTATTCATGACAAATTATATATATGATCAGTGTTTAATGAGAATAAAGGTGAACATTAATGCATTAAATAATATTAAAATAAAAAGATTATGTAGGATGGTATTAAATTACATGACTTTAGATTAATTGTATGTATATAGCACATATGTGTGTTGCCAAGGAAGAAATTTCCATGGATGGATATATGTGTCGTTATGAACATGGGTTTAAAACTAAGTCAAGCATGTTATGTGACAAGAAAAGAATACTTGTTAATTAGGTCGGCTTAAATGTACAAGAGTACATAAATTGTGATTGGTCTAAACTATTAGTTCATATATATATAGATGTTGTTAAAAGTATGAGAGATGATACATTCTTTTTGTCCCCTTGATTGAATAACTATAACATAGGTGCATGTATGCTTAGGCCACATATTGCATGGGTATAGTTATAGAAGTGTATGAAATATTGTGTATGAATACATAGACATGTGATAAAAGCCTAGCATGCTAATTTATGTTAAATGAATTTATATTTGGCACAATAGCTAGATGGCCATAAGGATGTGCAAGTGGGTGCATGTTTTATTAGAGGATGCTAATGGTGTTGAAGACAAGAGAAAAGATGTTAATGATATTAAATAGTATGATGTCAAATGTAGGTTTTGAAGTACATAAGTTATAAGTTTGTACAAGAGAGGCCTAAGAGGGCCATATTGCTTATACACTTGTGTGTGATGACATGTCAAATTGTATGTGTTTTGATATGATAGAATGGTTATCTAGGGTTACCACCATATGATGAATTATGTTGAGGATAGGACATGGTCCAACATAAGGTATACAAATAAGTATACTAACATGGCTGAATGCTTGATTCTGATATCATTAACATGTTTGTGGTACAATTGGTTTAATGCTTTTTGATATAGAACATATACATATGATTGTTAAGATAGGAAGTTTTTTTTTAAGTTAACTTAAAATTGTTACACTCAAATACATTTGTTATAGCCCATGTAAGTAACAAACTAGTATGGATAGGTTGACTAGTCAACTGGGGATAGATAGTAGCTGCTAGGCACTCTAGTGCTTAATTTTAGTTATGGGTCCACTAAAAGTCTAACCTAAAAAAAACCTATATTTAATGATTTTTGGTTTCTATGTGGGTGTAGCCACCGTTTAGGTCCTATAGGGCCACTACATGGGTTTATGCGAGTACAGCCACTGTTTAAGTCTAGTAGGGACCATTGTACAGTACATGTACATCTACACTTGTGTAGCAACTGTTTAGGTTCAAAAATGTGGGCTACTATGTAACACCCCCTACCTATTCCCGAAGAAAATAGGCAAAGTTTACTACTTCCCATGAGGTCACCCATCCTTGGATTTCCCCAGGGGCCTTTTGTTTAACTCTTACTTGGGTTTTTCCTATCAGTCTAGAAATTTTTATTTGCTAGCTTCGGTGGTCTGAGGTAAACCTACTAGGCATATAACACTCACATGCTTAATCTCACAGTCAAATATCAGCCTATACTATGATTATGGCTAAAAGCTTGTCTCACTCTAACAATAGTCAACATCTTCACTGTATAGCTATCACACCATCCCAATACCCACAGTAACATGTATGAGTGCCTCTAGGTATTAAACTTACATAAGCTAATCAGATAATATCATACCTAGATAGTCATTAACTACACTGCTGCTCGTTTACATCCTATCTCTCCAAAGTTACCACCTACACATCAGACACCCAATACACTGTATTTGCACTTAGTGGTGAATTTAACCAAACATACCATGTATAACTATTACATGTAAACACATAAGAATGTCTAATAACATCTATTTATTTATTCCAATCTCTCTATTCAAGTTCTAGTTATGACTATCCCTTGATTGATTTATATTCCCTTGTCACAATTCTTACCCTAGTGTTATAGTTGCCAGTTTATCTCTTTAATCACCTTATTTTGTTCTTAATTGCAGTTTATACTGACATTTCCATTATCTAGTTACCCTCACTATATCTAATTCATTGGGATTACATCATTCCTTTTATAGCCTATTCCCTCACATATGCTTCCATATTCTGTTGTCATTTTATCACCATGTTCTTTCCATTATGAATCTTACTAGCATTATATAAGGCTATTGAGTCCTTTTATTGATAGCTTATTTCCTTTTTTAGTGTAGTTTACTCAAAAATTACCTTAATCATAATAATTATGTTTTTAGTTCTTTCATCAATATTATTTGAATCCATTCAAGTTCTTTAATTAATTCAGTTATCACCCCACGGTTTGGGAAGAACTCCCAACCACTGGATAATGGGAATCACAATGTGCAGTAGCCCCTATTTTGGACCTCGATTGCTAGACCAACCCAGTCTGAGAACTAGATAAAGGACAAAGCTATACAGTGGCCCACATTATGGACCTCGATGTCAGTACCCACCCTTTGCTTGATAGTAAGGATCAGTTCCGAGGAACCTCCTAATATCGAAAAGGGGATAGCAAGGATCAGCCCCGTGAGACCTCCCAATATCCCAATACAATCAACACTAGCAAAGTGTCAGGTGGATAGTAGGGATCAACCCTGTGGGACCTCCTAATATCTACAAGTAGGTAGCAAGGATCAACCATAGGCCCCCTAATACCTAAAGCATACAGGCTCAAGTCAGTACTCGATGGCTGCATCCGCCATACATAGGCTAAAATCCGTACAGACTCAGCCTCTAGCAGCTACTAATCCCTAGTTGACTGTTCAACCTATCCAATGTATCAACAACCATCAAATCCCTAGTTTCCCCTTTCCATTATCTTTTAAGGCCATTAAATTCATTATTCAGTTTCCAAAATAAAATGTCTCATTCTTCATGGTCATTCTTAGTCCACTTATCGGTCAAATTCCCCTCACTATCTTGTTAGTTTCATCAAGTTACCATATCTTCACTTTCATTGCACTTTGGCCATTAACTTCATATAACTATCTTTTACTTCTTTCATAATAAATCTTAATTTCCTCTGTTGCCAATATATATATATATATATATACTTTACTTCCTTTCCATGAGTTCTAATATATTAAATTTCATTTATTTTACATTACATAATTCTTGCATAACTATACAATAACTTGGTTCTCAGATTTAATAATTCACCCATCTCTTTTGTTACTATTTTTCTAACAATATTAATTTCCTGTACAATTTATCTATTTACACAATATTCTTTATGGGATTCTTTGTGAGGTTTATCCCAATTTACAGAGTTTGGTTCCCTAAAACTTTATCCATACATTATTGTACATTAATAATTTCTTTCTTTATTTCTTAATTTATTCATTCAACTCCTTAATAATTTAGCAGCTCTTTAATTCATTTTAGTTCAGCTAGACTTAACTAATGGACTTT
Organism: Hura crepitans; assembly: GCA_948208565.1. Classification (NCBI taxonomy): domain Eukaryota; kingdom Viridiplantae; phylum Streptophyta; class Magnoliopsida; order Malpighiales; family Euphorbiaceae; genus Hura; species Hura crepitans. The sequence continues at coordinate 53 of CANXYI011238395.1, read as the reverse complement.
CCCATCTACCATATTTTTATTCTACTTATATTCAAGCTAAAAAGACATTTTTT
>CANXYI011238368.1:0-12943 GCA_948208565.1 Hura crepitans | reverse complement strand
TGTAATCTCTATTTAAAGAGACAGAAATTAATTAATAAAATAAGTCAGAATTTATCAATTTTGAGATCGGAGTTCTCTCTTAAGAATTCTAAGGTTTCAGTCTCCCTTTTAATGAGCTGAATTATCCCACAAAAATAGGTCAACCAAAGAATTCAAGTAAAGGGAAGGGAAAGGGAAGATTACTTGAATTAGACTTCTCCGTTAATCGCCCTATTACTCGATCCTTTACTAGAAATCCTAACATATTATTTCTCATATGGTCCCCCCATAGGAAAGGACTGATACATATGCTATTCTCTCCTGCTGGGCTGTCCTAGCTGCCAAGAGAATGTGTAACAACTAAAAGAAAGGAGAAATATTCCTCTGCCAGCTTGTGTAATTGGTGGATAACTAACCTTTGCCCTTTCGTGATAATAACTAACTATATTAATCCCCTTTTACAATATTACCCTGCGTCTGTGTGTAACAGATTGGCCAAAATCTGCTATGCTTTTTGGACTGATTGGAACTTGGTAAAACAAGGTTGAGAAAAGTGCTGGTGAAACTGCGCTAAATAGCTGAGGTTGATAAGACAAGGATCAATAAATATTTGGCCACTCGATTCAGACTTTATTGAGTTCTTAACTAGACATATTATAACAGTGTACCACCATGAGTTTTGTTGTGTTTCTAGCTCTGAAGAAGTTGGGTTCTTTTCATTAATGGAACAATGCTTGAGGTGGCCTTTTTTTTTTTCTCTTTTATTTAAGTGGACAATGAAATTAATTAGTGGATTGCTTATGCAGTGTTAAATCTTCCTTTTATATAGGTTCAATCCTATGAGCAGTAGCTTCATGTGAGAACGGTAAAATTTTGAAAACTAACTTTAGCTCAATATTAGAAGGAAATGCCAAAATGAAAGGAAGATAAGTGATAGATAGGGATTGAATCAGTTTTGTAGTAATTTTTTTACAAAACAAAACTGCGAAGGGCCAAAGCGTAAGCTTGAGCTGCTAGGCTTTTGTCTATCATAAGTCATATGCTTTATTGAGAAACATTAAATTCTTGTGCTTATAAGAGTTGCTAATGGAGAGGTGTAGTGAAAACCAGATTCACATGGATCTATATACAATATGTATTTATTTTTCCATGTATATGCATAAGAATTTAACTGTTCTGTCATTCTCATTCTTTTTTGGGCATTTTAATTATTGATTAAAGTCGATACATTTTCTGTAGGTTCTGAATAACTGCCGATCAATGTCAAAATTTGGGGTTCCATTTCGGTCTATGGCTGCAACTGGGGGATTTTCTCAGAGAACTCAGCTGGAAAATCTAGAGCAAGGCACAGATGTGCTGATTGTGACACCTGGTCGGTTCATGTTTCTAGTCAAAGAAGAACCCTTGATACTCACAAATCTGAAATGGTAACCTCATTTTTATATTGCATCTTTTTTTCGTATTATGATTAGTTTAGATGAAGATTCAAGTCAATATTTTCCTATAGACTTTAATTCCCTTTTAATTATTCCATCATCCTTAACAACAGTAATTATTAAAATGTTTTTGCTATTTTTGAGACCAGAAAACATTTAAGATGGTGACAAGGCATTCTTATCAGCATTGAATTATTACTACCTATAACGAAGTGGCAAAAGCCTCGAGTTCTAATATAAACTTTCTGTGAAGGAAAAAAAATGTTGTAACCATAGCTTACTACCCAAAATGCATTCCTATCAAAATTTGTGGGAAAATATTTTTTACATGGCCCCCTGATGTTAGGAACTTTGCATATTTTGGCCTCTAAATAAAAATTTGTCAACTTAGAGTGCAACAAAATAAATAAATAAATAAATAAAATAAAAAAAATCGTTTTGCCAGAATCAGCTGGAAGCTTCATGGAATGTTGATGCTGGAGGTTTAACTTCAGTCAACCATGATCATCTGTGCTCATTGGATTCTGGACGAGGAATTTTATTGCCCCTCTTCTCAAAGTTGATGGATTTTTAGTTTCAAATTGATTTTTATTGTGCAACTGGCCTAAGTTCAGCCACTTATAAATTACCCAACTTTTATGAATCTAAGTTTTATTCTTCTATTTAATCATCTGAAAAGTGTAATATGCTCCATTAAATAATTTAACTAAAAATCAAATTCAGATTTCCTGATATTGTAACTTGTATCAGTCATACTTGCATGATGAACCAAAGAACGAAACATTAATTCATTTTTAGGGGTCATGTGGTCTGGATCATTGTTACCCATCGTATTGTATTGCATTGTTTTGCTGAAAAATGATGTTTGTTTCCATTGTAGTGCTGATGTAGTTATTGCATAATTATGTATTGTTTTGAAACTAACGGAAAAATGTAACAATGCAAACACACTAATTAACACCAATTAGTGTGTTTGCATTGTTAACATCTTTTCTCTCTGTTTTACTCTCATTAATTATCTAATATTTCAATATGACCCTCGTTACTTTTTTACTTGTATTGATTTTTTAAGGGTTTTATAACACAATATAATATATAATGCTACATTATGAAATAATAGGAAACAATAATCCAAACAGGGTATTTCAAGAAAGAGGGGAAAAAAAAAATCCAAACAGCAGTATGAATACGCTTGTGCTTGTGACCCACATAGTTTATTGCTCAAGTCACCTTCTGATTTTTTTTCCTACTGATATAATAGCTTAAAACACTGTCAAACTTGTAGTTCATTGTCAGCTTGACCTGATGAGTTACATTCTTGATAAACATTGTTCAGTGACATTGCATTTTTTTCTCTCTAAACAATTTACATATTGCAGCATTGTGTTAGATGAGGTAGATATATTGTGTAATGATGAGGACTTCAAGGCCGCACTACAAAGCTTGATGAATTCTTCACCTGTTACTGCACAGTATCTGTTTGTCACAGCCACTTTACCAGTAGATGTGTATAACAAGCTTATAGAAATCTTTCCTGATTGTGAAATGATTATGGGACCTGGTATGCATCGCACCAGTGCTCGGCTTGAAGAGGTTAGCTGCCCATTATTATCTTTACTGTTTACTTATCCCCGCTCAGAAAAGAAAAACCAGGAATATTTAGGACAAAAAGACTGTTATATGTGCTATTCAAATATTTAACAAGCTTAGAAATAACTACCATTTTGCATGTGTAGGTTATTATAGATTGCAGTGGAGAAATTGGGACTCAGAGAAACCCAGATACAGCATTCATGAATAAAAAATCTGCTCTTCTGCGGCTTGTGGAGCAAAGTCTCGTTCCCAAGACACTTGTTTTCTGTAATAAGGTAGATTGAGGTCAACGTGGATAGAACTTAATGTTTTATATGATAAGGTGAATTTGCATATTATAAATATAACACAACATTTGCTTTCTAATGTACAGATTGAGACGTGCAGAAAAGTAGAGAATGCATTAAAACGGTTTGATAGAAAAGGAACTAGTGTTCGAATCCTGCCGTTTCATTCTGCTTTGGCACAAGAAACAACGGTTGCAAACATGAAGGAGTTCATGGAATCTAGACCTAAAAATAATTCCTCAATTTTGGTTTGCACAGATAGGTATTGTCATTATTCTGCATTTAGTTTCTTTATCCTAACCAGCAAACAGAGCCCTCATCCATATAGCCAAGGTTAAGATAACATAGTAATGCAAAGATTTGTTGCATTTGTTGGCAGAGCATCGCGTGGAATAGATTTTACTGGTGTGGATCATGTGATACTCTTTGACTTTCCACGTGATCCAAGTGAATACGTGCGTCGTGTTGGAAGAACAGCTAGAGGTGCTGCTGGAAAGGGTAAGGCATTTATCTTTGTGGTAGGGAAGCAAGTGTCTCTTGCGCATAAGATTGTTGAGCGAAACCGGAAAGGTCACCCATTGCATGATGTGCCATCTGCATATGAGCTTATGAATTAGAAGTTGTATATTTCGACAGATTAATAATAATATATGCTTATTTGGGCTACTTTGCTATATTATTATTATATCTTCTTTGTATCTACTGCTATGCTGCGTATTGTTCAGAGAAAAGCATTTCCAAGAAAACACCATGGCTTAATGTTGCTGAAATTTCCCACCTTGCTGAAATTCTTATGTGGCAACGAATAATTAACAATCTTAGGCTATAACCTTTTTTGACTAACCTTTTTGCTTAGGAAATAAAGAATTATTAGTTACCTTGCATATGGTAACTTTCCAAGTTTGGAGCTAAAGATTTAAACATTCCACTCAATTGAATTAGAATTAGAATAAAACTGGATCTTATATGGGGACGAGGATATCACAGGGCAAAGAAGAGGGTACGATCAACGTTGAAAATATAGGCAATTACAACGGTAGGGCCAATGCCATTGTCTCTCGTTACATTTGTGATTTTCAACATTTACAAAGTTTGTCATCATGCTACTCAAATGAATTTCGTACAATGGGATCTTCCTTCGAACATAAGTAGCGTGATTTAATCAGTGGTTCTAAAACCGGACAAGACAATAAATCAGTGCTTACTGGATTAAGATTAATAGGGTCAATCGAATTTAATTATATTTTTCTTTTTTTTTTCAAATTACAATTATAAAAATTTTGAAAATAATAACATAAATGGTATTACACAAAATAAATAAAAATTGCGTTTAAAAAATATTTTAATAAAATATTGAATATATAGACATTAATTTTAAGTTTTTTTATCATCCATAATAGAGTTTTAACATAACATAATAATAAGTGAGTGAAATTATTTATTTATTTTACTGTGAAAAGATAAGTTACAATCAGCTATAGTTAATAAAAAAATTAACAAATTACATAATGAAATGAATAATCAATTTGGAATATATACATTCTATATGAAAATAAAAAAAAATACTTATTAAAATATATAAATAGAGATTATATATATATATATATATATATATATATATATATATAACTGAATAATATAATGAACCAATTGTTTCACTTATTTAAGATTAAATCGCTCTGACTGAATGATATATTGAACTAATTGTTTCACTTGATTAAGTTCTAATTAATTCTTTTCCTTAAATTTGTGACCCTTCTAAAGTTTGAATATCCTTCATCTTTGAATTGTAAGTTATTACTCTCTAAATTTGAATAACTATAGCTAAAAACTTTCTAGTCAAAAATGCTGAATCACTGGACGCGTGGAATTTTCTTTAGGGGCCTCAACTTCAATCGAAAAGTCACTCAATTTCTCAATAGCCAATAATCAACAAGTTAGAGGGATTGATATAGTATCAACAAATCCAAATGTTTCCCTTCCAAAGAAATCACTCTCCAAGCCTCCCTTTATCACCTTATTTTTATCAATTCCTCCTTAGCAAACTCTGACTTCCTCTTCTTTGCTCCTCCAATTACATCAAATATCTATCTAATTCACAAATAAGTTTTCCACACGATAGCAACGAAAGAAAGTGTAAAATTGTTCTCAAATTGTTTGGTGATGAATAATTTGTTCCAAAATTAACTTTTAGGTAGGTTAGGACAAAATTTGAAATTTCATATTTTGCGCCATTTAATCTAATACAAATCTTCCTTGCCATTATATAATTAAAGGTGAAAATTTCAGAAATAAAATGGATGAAAAATATTGTTTTTTAGATAAATTGAGGCAAAATACAACAATAACAATAGTGATAGAAAGCTGCAAGTTAATTTGACCTTAAACTAAATTTTGGAAGAAATTGCAAGTTATTTAAATGTTTGGGAGCTAAATTGCACATTTTAAACAAAGTAGGTATGGTCAAGGGCCAATTTTTGAATGATTCAAAATTGGACAAATCAAAATTAGTTTGAATTGTTAGAACACTGAATCTTTATCAAATCAGAACTATGTTAGATATACGCTTTAGAGACAATGATTTTTGTATTATGCGCATTATCATTATTTACAAAGGTATTCTTTATTGATAAATGCTCTAGATAACGCATGTGTTTGATATAGACTTCTTAAACTGATTAATGAAGTCTCAAGTATAAAATACAATGTAAAAAAAATTATGAAATGTTCACAAGATTCTTATGTAAATGTGTTTATATTTAAATTATCCTTGGCTATATTATTAATAAGATGGGTGTAAAGAGTTGGTATGTTTTATCACTCTATCCTTTATGAGGCTATTTATGATTTAACACAGAGTTAGCACCCAGTTGGTTAGATCGAAACATAAATCGAAGAGAATTCCAAATTCAAAAATTTCTTCTTTTTCGTATCTTTAATTAATTTAATGATCCCTTAATTAATGATTTTTCTTAATTCCCTCTTATTTTTCAAGCAATTGGACGATTTAATAACTTTATCATATCAAACACTTCATTGACTCAATCAATTAAATTTAAAGTACATAGCTATCGAAGGTATGATTGGAATAATTTTGAATATATTGAATCCATACATAAAGCATGTTATTCAATTAATTTCGGAACTTTGCTACCTTCATGCAATTTAGTCTTGATAACAGGAGGTTAACCCTAATTTTATTAAACAAAATCCCCATTATTCTGAAATTAATTTTGGTGACATTTTCCTTATTGATCGCAAAAGACCATTTTAATCTAATCTATTACAAAATTCATTGAATTTATATGAAAATTTGCAAAAAAATAAAATAATTACAACCCAAATTACCTAGATACATTCTAAGGAAAGATAATTTAGAAAATAAATTGGCATAATTACAAATAATAAAAAAAATCTCCAAAGTGGAATTAAGCCGCCTTCTTCAGCATCTTAAGATCATCAATCATGCACAATCATTATACAAATGAAGGATTAACTAATACAAGCTTTAAAAACAAAGCTTTTTATTTTCTGGGTAACAAATGGATATCCACACGGTCATCTTAAATGTCGACGTGGACATTCATTTGTCTCCGAGACATTTTTGAAGAACCTTGCCTAAAACCCACTGCGTATCATGAATGGATGTCAGCATAGAATCAGGTCTAGATTCTAGAGGTTCTAAAGCCTCAGACCGATGGTTCCTAATTCAGTCGCATGTTTTATTTATAGGCAACAAAATCCCAGAAAATGCACTACATACACAAACAAAACCTCTATGCAATCATAAAATTTTATTTTCTATTTAAAAGAAGTGTAAAAGAAGCATTTTTGAAACAACACAAGAAACTTAAGGTTTTATCCATTCAAAGAGAAATTTTGTCACACCCCGACCTTTGGTCCGGCTTTTCAATAGGATAAAATTGGATTAGAAGAAAGATTGGGGAATGAAATTGACGTATGGATGAAGTAAAATCCATTGGTGTGAACAAAGGAGCGAAAAACAATCGAATGCAAGATGGAAAATACATGGGAAAGTTGAGGGTAAAATTGGAAATGCATAATTGGAGGCCCGAAGATGAGTGGAACATGTGAAAAAGGGTGAGAAATATGCATGTGCCACATGAGAAATATGAAACTGTGAAAACAAATGAGCTTCGGGAGATGGTCTCGATGAGTAGTGACACCCGAGTCATGAATAGTGCATCTTGGGCTCAATTGGAGTTGACTATATCACGTCATAGGATAAATTAAAAGATGAATTATGATAAAATTTGAGAGGCATTTGAGGTCATATAAGAAGTTAAAAATTAAAAACAAAATCTAGATTACGGTCAAAGATGAATAGTAAATCATTTAGAGCTGCATAAAAAATTCAGAAAATATGATCAGAAAAATTTAAAACTGGCACATCTTGATATTAAAATAATATGAAGAATATAAAAATCATGTGACCAAAATTTTTATGACATGGGAGCTATTAGAAAAAAATTGGAGAAATAAATTCAAGAAAATGAATATTTATGAGATAATATGGTGGGGTTTTTATATGAAGCAAATATGGCCATTGGATCAAATAGTAGCGTGGAAGAACTTAGCCATCCAAGTGTGATCAAAAGATGTCATAAATGAATTTAATGAATGTAAAAGAAAACGGATACTTGGAATAAATCCTAGCCTTATATGTGTTGATTCTTTTAATCCCAACCATTGAAGTTTAGTATAAATATGAAAATAATATATTTTATCCATTTGATTTTAGCCAAAACCAATCCCTTTCCTCCCCTCTCTTAACCAAAACATTCCCCTCTCCTTCTTTCCATTTCTTTCATCCTGTATTACCAAATAAATATCAAATACTATGCAAGAAAGATTGTTCTTTTATCTAGTGTAATAGCTCTCCAAAATTTGTATGGAAAGAGAAGGAAATTAGAGGAAGAAAGTTAATGAAAGAGGGACATTTGAGAGCTTTCAAGGAGCGGTGAGTTGATACTTTACTTAAGTAACTTATTTAGTTAATTTAGAGTTATAAGAGATTAGCTAAAAAATTAAGTATAACAATGTGTGATTAATGATATTTTGGTGATTATCTTGTGAGCAAAAGCAATTATGGAGTTAGAGCAATTTGAAGTTAGATGATGAGGTGATGAAATTGAGGATATATACATAAAGATTTGATAGATTTAAATCTAAAAATTGTGTATTCTTATACTTGAAACTTGAATAGTTATGTGTACGTAATTTAGGGAATTTTAATGTTATGATTACTTATGCAAAATTTATGGAATAGACATGTAATTAAGGTTTAAATAAGGCATTAGGAACATAGAAATGTTGAAGAAGAAATTCAATGTGTGGATTTCTCCATATGGCCGAATGATAGGTTTAAAAAAAAAGAGAGTACAAATGTTATAAATAAGGAATAGTAACCAGACCGGACACGTGACATCTTGTACTTGAACTAGTTTATCGATTGGGTATCTGGGTGTTACATTTAGTGGTATTAGAGTAAGTTTAGGCATTTCTAGATGTAAAATGATTTGCTATGTGTGTGATGTGTGTGCACATGTATTACATAATGGCCAAGCTTCTACGACATCGACAAGGATTCACTCACCCACTAATGTGAATATCATATAAAAAGCATAGATAAAAGTGAAACAAAAATGATAGTCAAAGATTACAATTAAACATACAAGGTTATAACGTTGGATAGTTATCGATGGAAATGCATGGAAATATAATCAGAACAGATTAAAGCTATAAGTTAAATGTTGTAAATGAATAAGAATGATATATGTTAATGTAGATAAGATTGATCATATGAGAGATAAGTTATAGAATTGTAAGTAAAAGGGGAATTAAAGGGGAGTATAGAAGAGGATCGAGATAGTGTATGGAATACTAGTAAATAAAGTAATATGAGCTGAGTTTAGAAGTGAAGATATGATATAGAAAAGAACTGTTTATAATTTTAAAGGAATGTTACTGGTATAATTAAATGTTCTATGATGATATAAGATTAAAGGATATATATGGGAATGTATCAGTGAAGGATGGAGTAAGATGTAGATAAACTCAGGGTAAATAAATAGTATTCAAGAATATAGGAGACGATGCTCCTAGAGTACTTGTCAACTTTCCCTAATATTAAGAGCCATTTTCATTAACATAATACATGGGGCTGGGTTAAGCATGACCTCATTTGACCATCAACATAAAAACATGCATTCTCATGTTACATCTATAACATCTGTAATTTTTGATATTATAAATAGGAACACTTGAATAGTGAACAACACTTTTAAAAATTTGAGATGAACTAAGGCCATAGAATGATAGAATTAATTAATACATACTGATGGGAGAAATTTGGGACCAAATTGAAGTCATTTAAGGGCTCAAATTTGACGGCAAAGTTTACTTATCAATGTCTCATGGAATAGTAACTCAGTTAAAGCTTAACGATAAATTATTTTAAAAGTGCTAAAAAATATTGAAAATAGCAAGATCTAGTGGTAAAAAATTCTAACTAAGCCAACGGAATTGGTTTTGGAATTTTTCTGAGATTGGAAAGTAATTAAACAAAATTAATTTATGATATTTTTACCCAAAAAAATAATTTTTCTAGGAAAAAATTCTAATTTTTGGGGATAATTAAAATACTAAATTTGATAATTTTTAGAGCCATAAGCTGAATTTTTTTGAGAATTGTGGCATGAGATATGAATTTTTAAAGAGAAATTTACTAAGAATAAATCCTAGCCATCTATTTGCCACTTGGCACCCATCTAACCCTTCCTTCCCTACATAAAGATGGACCCTAGCCTTTTTAAATTAGTCTTCTTCCTCCTTTCCGCCTTACCCAATGCCATAACCCCCTCCATGAAACCCTAATTCTTTTCTTCATTTTAACCATTAAACTACCATAATTTCTATATCCAAATACACTAAAATTACCTCCACACTCCACCTATCTCTATTTTGGTGTAAGACAGCCTTAGGAAGGCTTAAAAAGAGGGGAATTCTTTTGAGTGAATAGTAACCAAGGTGAGTAAAAGAGGTTATTTTTAATTCCTAATATTTTTCTAAGATAGGATTTTAGTTGATGTATTTGTGAGCTTAAAATTTAATTTAGATGTGTATGGAGTTTTTGGTGAATTTTTGTTGATGAGATAAGTGTATGTTTGTAGAAAAAGAAGGAGAGGTGGTAGAGAAGAGAGAAGGCCAAGCTTGATGAAGGAATTAGAAGTACTTTGAAGGCTTGAGTAAGTGAATTTAATGATTGGTGCGCTCAATTTTATGAATTTGCATAAATTAGGCTTATATATATGCATGGAATGTATATGTTTATGCGTCATGGCATGTGGTTGCATGGGAAATGGTTAGGAATGGCATGTATGCAATATGTAAGGCCTAAATGAGGTAGAAAATGGAAAGAAAATATGGTGTATGGTGAGGGACACCTAATGGCTGAAATATGCACTTTAAGAAATTAAATGGATACAATTGATAATTAATGATATAATGTGCAAGATTGTTTTAATTAATTGGTGTAATATGTCCTAAACACTTATAAAAAAAGAATATGGACTTTGAGTGGTTAGACTAGAATGGCTGAATGGGTTAATATAGTGTTCTTGGGACTTAGAGCTAATGGATGATATATATGTATGGACATGACATAATATTAAATGCTAAGATTGAATTTAAATGAGCAATAAAAATTTGAGACCTAAATCTCGACTTAGAAAACTAAATGATTGATGTAAGAAGAAGAAATGTATGAGCTAAATTCACTTGGAATGAGATGAACAAAAATGTGATTAAGTATGAGAAATGAGATAAGAAAGGACAGGTTATGAGAAAGAATGGAAAGAGAAATGAGATGAATGAGAAAAGCAAGAATAATTGAAATTAGAATCTGTTGTGTCTACTCATGTGGAAGATAAAAATAAGTATTTGATTCGAGATAAAGGCCATAAAAAGTAACTAAAATAGAGGCCCATATTAGTTAGACACCTATTGGATAGGTTGACCGATCAACTAAGGAGTAGCAGTTGCTAGGACACTTTGGTGTCATCAGATGTCAGTCCATAAGGACGACTGTGACATGCTATTGATCTTTTTATGATGTCGTACTAGTACATCTACCTTGAGGTCCACGAGGGCAATTGCACATACTGAGATATAACATAAGATGACGGGTACAACCATCGAGGTCCAAAATGAGGGCTTCTGCACAAGCTTTGAATGGGTGCGGCCGTCAAGGTTCTAAGATAGAATCCTTTGCACAACTTGAGATTTATGATGGGTGCAGCCATTAAGGTCCAAAATGCAGGCCCCTGCATAAGTTTAGATCCCATTATTTAGTGTTTAAAGTGTAGTCTTTCAGATATAGGCCATTTACTGGAATAATAAATATGACTAATGAAATGGAATGCAGGTAAATAAGATAATAGAAATAAAAAGGGACTTAATATGCATGACTTTACATAACTTTGCTGCATGTTAATACTGGACTATAAGGCATGCTATGATTGTAACACTGAGGAAATACTTGCATGACACATAATGTATGAGATGGCATGATGCATGATGTATAAGATTTAGTGGATATTCATTAAATTCACCACTGAGGTAGTAGATTGTTCATGCGGTTCAGCCTCATTAGAGTAGTATAGTAGTCAGCTTAATTTAGGTATACCTTACGCCTTTCAGTTATGTAATTTATAAGTATGTAAATGCACTCATGTATAGGAGATAGATAATATTGTAATAATAATGAAATGTAATACTATAAACTGATGTTATATTTTGTATGCATGATGAGTTATGTGTGAACTGCTATTAAATGATGATGATGAGTTCTGTGGTGGACCAAAAGGATCCTATGAGTTGAATTATGGATGAGATAATTATAGAAGTGTCTATTTTACAAGTTAAAATTTTTGATTTTTTTCGGGTAGTCGTTATGCTGTCGAATTTTCTATAATATAAATTTAGAAGGTGCTTCTGAGAGTTTTTGACAATTTAAATGAACTAGTCCACTTAAAACCCTATATTGCATGCAAACAGATTATAATGAAGGTAAGCTATGTCAGATCTTGATCATAAAACTTTAAGAAGATAACTTTTCTTATCAGGTTAAATGAAATACGGGTAAGAGTAGGAATAAGATGGGTGACCAATCGAGAAGTCGCATCTCTTGTCCAGTTCAGAAGTGGATCGGGTAGGAGGTGTTACATTAGGTGGTATCATAGTGGGTTTAAGCATTCCTAGGCCTAGAGCCTTACATGTGTGCATTAGGATTTCTTCCAGTTCTGAATTGCTATGCTACTTGATGGTGATAATTGTTTTTCTTTTAGTGAGACAAGATGAGTGAGCACACACCACCTCTAGGTGAAGAAGCTGTTGAGAGCAATAGTTTGCCTACCATCCAGTAGCATGCTAGATCAAAGACTCCATTTAATGCTCGCATTTTAAGGCTCCAAAAATAGTGCCACAGGGTTTGAGGAGTGCACCTGGGGTGCCGGATCACTTGTATATGGACTGAGGTAGTGACATGGGTTATGAAATTTTGAGGGCCTCTAAAATGATGAAAAATGCAAAATAAAAATTTAGTAGAACCAACAATTCATTTTGGTT
>CANXYI011238322.1:0-11044 GCA_948208565.1 Hura crepitans | reverse complement strand
ACAGGAATTATTACAGAACTACTTATTTATATAGATACTACCCTATGTCCCTTATATACATCACACCCATATCCCCCACCTAAGTACATAAAGTGCAAAATCGTACATCTATACAAAATTAGTCTTCTATATGTGACCTTTGAACTCTGTTGCACACTTTACAAGGTGACATCCCTATTCTGGGTACCTATGCATTGAAATAAGTATACTAAGTATAAACATACTTAGTGGTGAATTTAATCATTAAAACCATGTCTAAAGGTTAATCCATATATTATAATTTTAATCTAGTCTTATACTAATATCCAAGTTCAATTAAAGAAACTAATATGCATAATTACCATTTTACCCCTAAGGTATCTCTGCCTGTAATTATCTAATTAATTCACCAAAAGGCATATAATTTATGTCTTTAGTCATTATTAGTCACTTCATGCATATATTATACCATTTTAAGAATTTATTCATTATCAGTGAAAAATTAATAAAATGCCCTGTATCTAGCTTCCTAGTCACATATGAATTTAATAATCTTATTTACTTATTCTTCTTTTTGAAGGCAATTATACACAATGAGCCATTCAGTCTTTCTTTTCCTTTTCCTTTTCCTTCTTTTTTTGGTTTTTCTTTTATCCACCTACTAGTTAGGTATGGTAACCTATCAAATTTGTAGATCTGTGTATTATTCTTGATATTGTTGTGATATTTTTGTAGTGATCTATTTTTTTATATATCATTTTTCTATCTGACCATTTATTTTTTATTCTAATGTTCTGATCTTGTTGTGATATGAGTTATTTGATATGTTGCGATTAATTTAATCTTCTTACTTGTTCTCTTTATCAAACATCGCTAGATTGTATTTTAGGAGATTTTTATGTAATTATTTTATTTTTTTAGGTTAGAATGTATTTTAGGTGATTGGCATCTAATTTATTTTTCAGTATGATTATTTTCCTTTATAATCACTCGATTTTATATATGGTAAAGATCTATTTTCTAAAAATAAGCATGCAAGAACTAAAGTTCTCTATATAATTAATTTAGTCACTAAATCATTTTATATTTAATTAAATCGATGATTTCTTGATAAAAATTGATTTTGATTTATCCACAACAAAATTCATAAATGATAAAATTCCACTTTCTTAAAAAATAACATGCAAGAATCAAAGTTCTCAAAATAATCAATTATCCGGTTTCATTTATGGAATTATTTAATTTAAAGCATTTATTTATTACTATAAAGTTATTCTTTTTATTCCATTATGTGACTATATGATTTATTTGACGCCTAAAACCTGCTTGAAGAAAATGGATAATATTATAAATTCAAATCTAAATTTTGTATTAACTTGAGGTATAAATAAGAGTTAGGTTTTAAACCACTCTGGTTTTGGCCTTACAAGGTATTTCTCAACATCAGTTGGGTGGTGACTCCTACCTTGTGGTGCCCAACTCACTCTTTTTAGGCTAATCAAGTAAGAATGATTTGGGATTCCTCAAATCTAGTTCTTTTCTTCTTAGACTTGAGGAGTGATGTTTAAGTTGAGTCCTTAGTTGTTCTAATTTGACTAGCCCATAAGAGAAAATGAAGGCACATTAATGTAAATAATGGTGGCTCTACTAAGGACACCATGAGACCATGATCCAAAATTACCTCAAATTAATGTTGAACTTTAGGTTTTGAATTTATAATATTATCTTTTTCAAAATTACATCACATGCTAGAGCCTTAGAATAAGTTAAGCATCTCTTTCTCACCCTAATGTCATTTCGAAGCATGAACCCATTTTCACTCAATTTGGAAAATTGTTAGGAATGCTATCAAGTCCAAGCCTTGTGCCTATAAGGTATATGAAATTATGAACCAATTGATCATATGCTCATAATGAGATAGACCCGTTATAGAGGCATCATGCTTAGATGACCATAACTTGTACGACCTAACCATAAACCCATATAATGACCAATAGCAACTTCCCTTAGGTACCTGGGTTAATAATGCATTGTGTGCCATATAGACCAATATATGTGAAATATGGCTTAATCATCTCAAAATACTATCAAACACATTAGGCCTTTTCTAACTAGAATGGACTAGACCCTGCATTTTGGCTTGATTGAACATATCTAACATATATGAGCCAAATATTTTGCATGTGCTCTTTTAAATATGAGAGAAATAATGTTCACCGATTTGTTGTTAATTATTCAAACCTGTTGGGGCCCTCGATGTCCCACAAGTAAGCCTTTCTAGGAAAGAGCACGTTGACCTCATGTGTGGGATGTGAAAAAGTTAGAAGGCTCTTCCTTTTGTTTGTTGTTGTACACATTAACATGCATATACATTTCCTATATTCAAATGCATCTCATTCATCATTTCTAACCCCTTATTTTGTAGCAATCATAAATCCTTGAGAAACTTAGGTACATGGGTTAGATGGAAGAATAACCCAATAGGAAGTCATTTATACTACTCATAATCAAATGACATGATAGAGGAAGGTAGTTCCGCTGCTCTAAACATCAAAGCTAGGATACACTAGAAATTTGAAGAGTTTGATAGGAAAATGATATCCATAATCTTAAAGGCAATTGTTGTAGTTGCTGCTACTTCTAATACACCACCATCTGTTAATGCAATTATAGCCATAACTACCGAAAAGGTTACTACTGTTTCTAAGGGAATTGGCACTAAAAAAGAGGCAATAGGTTTACATGAGAATAAAAACAAAGTTGAATACTTCAATTCAGAGTTTGATTTTTTTGAGGATTAAAAGGATGAATCTAGGAAGAGAGTTTTACCCCAAAGGGTTAAGGATGTCACTATAAAGAAGTTAAAAGAGAAGACAGAAGCAATGGCTAGTCTTATTACCATAGGCAAAGGGATAGATCCTAATGAGTTTACTTTAGAATCTAAAAGAGTATTACCTTTCAAGGTTAAAATGCCCGAGTTGCCCATATTTGATGGGATGACTGATCCAAGAGCTCATGTTAAGTAGTATTCTATAATCATGAGAGGCATAGAACTTAGCATAAAGTAGAAGGTGGCTTATTTCAGCTTGACGTTATAGGGTAGAGTAATTAAATGGTACCATTGGCTAGAAAAGAAAGTAAAAAATGACTATGGTAAGTTCATTCAAACTTTTATCAATCAATATGACTGCAACACTTATATAGATGTTACAATGAAGGACCTTGAGCTACTTAAGCAAAAGCCCAATGAGACCTTCATAAAGTACTTAACATGATAGAGGTCTAGAGTTTTAGAAATGAGAAAGAAGCTAGAAACAACAGACTAAATCCATATGTTCATTAAGAATGCTAGTCTATATTTAAAAGATGGGTTAAAAGTAAAAGGGCTCAAAGACGGGGAATCACTGAAGGATATAGCAATAGATCTAGAAGAAGAACATGCTAAATAAAAAAAGAGCTCAGGAGGGTTTAATAATTAAAGGAATTTGAGTAGTAGAGGGACAATTGGAATGGGTTTTAGTGGAACTGATAAGACTACCAAAGTATCTGTTATGACTAAGTATTACTCTAATTTAGGCAAACCACTTTCTTAGTGTTTTAAACAGTTCAAAAAAGAAGGGAAAATTCAACCCTTACCTTACAAACCTCCAAAACATGAAGGGCAATCATATCATAGATTAGACTTTTATTGTTAATATGATCAACACACAATCCATGATATAGATAACTGCCACACTTTGAGGGATAAATCTAGGATTTGATTATTGATGATAGATACCAAATCTAGAAAAGAGATAAAAGGGTTAGGGGGCTTACTTTAACATTCCTTCACTTGTCAACATAGTCAATTTGGGATTGTCAAAATGGTATGTGCTATAGGATTTATATAGAAATAACTACCTAGTAGTGCAGGGAAGGGTAGAATCAAGTCAAGGTTTAGTTTGTCTAGAAGATATATAGGCTATCAATAGTGAGAGTGAGTCAAAAAAATAATAACAAATTTATGGGTTGACTCAAATTCAAAGAAGAAAATATAAGATTTATTAGTTGATTCAAATTCAGAGAAGAAACTAAGTGGAGAAGGAAAGACCAATGCAGTAACTCAAAGTGGTCAAGTAGTGCCAGAGATAGAAAAAGAGTCAATTTCCCTAGTTATAGAAAAGGAAGAAGATATAGTGATAAAATTGCTGAAGAAAACCCCCACACATATTTCAATTTAGGATTTGTTGTGCCAGTCCTCCTCTTATCGATAAAAGGTGGTTGGGGCCTTATGTGCTGTAATGGTCTGAACTACCATATCACTATTTAAGTTGGTGGCAATGGTAAAAGAAGAAGAAAAAATAGTAGTTCGCTTCTCTAATGTAGATCTTCTACCAGAAAGGCATCACTATAACTGCTCTTTATACATAAAGGTTAAATTCAATGGCAAGCACACAACATGTGTAATGGTTGACGATGGATCATCAATTCATATATGCCCACTTAAAGTGGTAACTATGTATTGGATTAAAGATTCGATGATCTCTCAGTCTAAGCTTATCATCATAGCCTATGACAATTCAAAAAGACAAGCATATAGGACTTTCAAAGTCAAGATCAAAATAGGGGTGATCATAGATGATGTTGAGTTCGTAGTGCTTAATATCCCTATGAACATCTCTTTACTTTTAGGAAGGCCATGGTTCCATAAGTTAGGAGGAGTTCCATTAACACTCCATCATATGATGAAGATCCCTTATGATGGTGAGGTCATAACTAAATGGGCTGTGAGAGAGAATCAAGTTTTGATGCTTAAGATAGCTAACCAACCTTTTTAATGTATTCCATATGGTTGGGATTTTCTCAAAAGAGGGAAAGGATGATCCTAAAGTGGTAAATATGCTGAAAAAGATGAACTATTTACCCGGTGCTTATTTAAGACACAATTTAGATGGTTTAATCTTAATAATTTAGTCAAAGGGACAAAAGGATCAGAAGGGGTTAGGATACATAGTAGAAACTTCATAACCAAAAAAAACTAGTAAGGGTATCCCACCATTGGAGGAGAGTTTTGTTCAAGCTAAAGGAAATGTTAACTACTGTAGAGAGTTAGAGCTAGTTGTTATAAAGGGAATATTATGCCTGGGTTTGAAATTTTCAGCGATGTGTTTGACTAGGCTATAAATGAAGTAAAAGCCATAGATTTTTAGGATGAAGAGGTCATGATCAATCTTGCCAATCTAGAAATTGAGCCTAGAGAAGAGATTTTGACTACTACTATGCTCTATGACAAAGGAAAAACCAAGATAGAAGAGGAAGACCTTTCAAAAAGCTTTTCAAAAATTTTATATGTACCCAAACTATTTGAATATGATGTTTTTACTTCTTTTGTTAATAAAATGAATGATTTTCTTAATTTTTGTGATGTCTCATCTAATTGCATCATGTATAACAATAATCATGACTTGCATAACATGTTTGACATTAATTTAATCGATACTACTATAACGCTCACGATCTGAGGCTTTGTGAACCGTGCCACCAGGCTTAGGATGTGCGTCGGGGTTATCGGGCCGTTTACACATGGATCGAGGCAGTGGCATAGGTCATGAAACTTTGAAGGGCTCTAAAATGGTGCAAAAGGCAAAATAATAAAATTTAGCAGAACCAATAATTCAAATTAAGTAGTAAGGAATGTATCTGTGTAATAAAAAAATTTCGAGCTAGGACCGACCCGAGAGGTGCCCGGATGAACTCAAAAATATTAGACCCTAAAGCTTAAAAATTCCACTGAGTCCATTGGTGAAATAATTTTTGAAATTAGAGGTCGTTTGCAAATTCTCAAAATTTTTAGGGTTGGCTTGCAAATTGAGGCAATTCAAAAGCTATCCTATCAGTGGAATCTAGCTATGAAAATTTACAGGCAGCTAGAGGGAATTAAAATAGGAATTTTAAAATAAATAGTATAGTTTTTTGAGGTTCAAGCTAATTTTAATGAATTTTTGAAGTTTCCCAAAAAAATCGGGATAATTTAGGAGTGTTCGGGATGACCTATAACATGGCAAGGTGGGCCCCACACCATGCCAAATATCCATATAGGCTGCGAAATGGCCTTTGGCCAAAGACAAGTGGAATTCCACTTGTTTGAGCTAAAGCCATTTTTCTCCCTTCTAGCTTGCTAACCAACCCTATGCCTCCACCAAATCCTCCATAACTTTTTACTTTAGCCACCATTTAGGCTTATTCTAGTTCCCAAAAATCCTGTTGCATGTTAGGCATCAATGGGAATAAGAATCATGCCAAAAGAAATAGCCAATTGTGAGATAAAATTCAATGAAGGGGACACATTCTAGACTGTCTAGAATAGAGAGAGTAAGGTGAGTTTTGAGAATTTCTTCCCTTTCCTTCCTTTCGTCTAACTACTAAGCTATGCTAAGAGGTGTCTAAGACTTGTTTATGGTTGTGATTAAGGCATTGGTGGCAATTGGAGGCTAAATTGGATCTCACGAAGGGGAGAGGAACTTACCATGGTAGGCTGGCAGTGTATGCACTTAAGGAGTTTTCACTCTTTTCTTCTAAGGTATGTGGACTTCAGCCTTTTTCTCATGATTTGGAGAGTATAAGGGTTGTTCATTTTCAATTAAAAGGGCTAAAAAATCATAATTAAGATTGATTTCATCCCTAAAAGTGTTAGTTTTCTTGAGGAGTTGCTGGAATTCAGCTTGTTATAGTGAGCTTGTATGTGATCACCTTCATTTGCTTGCTAGAATTGTGGCTCTTCATGGTGAGTTATTGGAAACTTTTGCTGCCTATATTGATTTGGGATAGTAATTAGCCTGATTAGTGTGAGCAATGTGTGAATTTGATCAAAGAAATACTATTGAATATGTGCTGTGTGTGCGTACCTGTGAGTTATTTGGTGTAAGTTAACTAAACTTTGGGTGTGTGCCTCAGTGAATTAGATTGTTTTAAAGTGTGGCTGCATGTAATTGGGGTTATGGCATGTGAAAATAAGTGGTTATGTGTAAAGAATGGAAACTTAGTTTATTCCTTACAAGTACCCGAGACAATTGGCATAGGTTGATGGTTAATGCTTTAAATTCACTAACGGTACTAAGTATGTATTATTGGTTGTTCTTATATTGAATGTAGTTAGGGCATTGGTTAGGCTATTTGTCAAATGTAAAAACTAGAATTTCCATGAATTACACATGAATGTAAGCTTGAGAGGGTAAGGAAACATTGAATTAACTAACAAGTTAAGCATGAAATATTGATGTGAAATAGAACTTTAAGTGTGCCTTTAGAAGGCTAGTTATAGACTTTTGTGAATGGCCATGGAATTGGCCTAGTTAAGGGGCTCGAATGCCTATAAATTGGCAAAGAAATTGGCTTAGTTTAGGGGCTCGAATGCCTATAAATTGGCCATAGCCTCAGCCTAGTAAAGTTGGCTTTATGCCTCGGAAAACCATCTTAGAAAAAACATTTGAAAACTTAGTCAAATTTAAACTTGAAATAGTCCCAAAAGTTTGGTTTCAAAGATAGTTGTAATGACCTATAACTATCCAGTAGACCTTTACTTGAACTAAAAATCCCATTGGATAGGAAAAATGGTTTTTTTCAAGTAAAAATGATATAAAAATTAATGATAGAGGGTAACATAATTTAGCAACTAGAAACCTAAAAATCTTTCTGAGATTTTACCCGGTAGAGCCAAAAAGTGGTCGGACCAGACTAAACAAAATTTTAAAGTGTTTGATGAAAATTTTAACTATCTATTTTTGGGATCTAAATATTATAAAAATGTTCTTGGTTAATAAATCTCACTTAATTAAGTCATTTAGCCCATTAGTTAGACACCCACTGGATGGGGTGACCGATCAACTTAGGGTTCTATAGCTACTAGTTTCTTTGGTGACTAGAGACATCTATGGACTGATCTCCATCATGTCACCTAATCTTTTAGAGTATTTTATTGGTGATTGGAGAGGTCTACAAACTGATCTCCATTATGTCACCCAGATATGCATAATTATTTGTGGCTAGAGAGGCTTACGGGCTTATATGTATTATGTTATACAGTATTTTATTGTGTCTGTAAAGGCTATGGATGAACTCCATTATGGCATATAGGCCGGTGCAGCAGCATAGGTCTAGAATAGGGACATTACAGTAGATATTTCCCTCTAGATCCAGTGTCTTAAAATGTTGTCTCTCTAGTCAAGCCAATGTAATAAATTAACTAACAAGCATATTAAGCCTTAAGGATGAATGTTTGTGATCAGACCTAAGAATTTCTTTAGCAAATAATACGAGGATAATATGAAGGGCACCTTGGTAATTGTTCCATATACAAGTGAATGATAGAGTATTAAAAAGGCATACTCACTTATGATAGTAAAACTGGATTCAAATGACTTATTTTAATTGAGAATATATATTTCAGACACTAGAAATATCTTGGGGTGTATTAGTAATTTCGTATCTGGATGAATAATAAAGGTATTTAATTATGTAATTTATACCATAAACTATATAAGAAAGGATAATAACAGCATGTCATGATTAAACTGCTTTAGTTCACAACTAAGTATCTCGTATACTCAATGTACCTATTTTGGTGTGTAGGTACGCAACAGTAGGAACCTACCAAGTAGAAGTTGAGGACAGCAGTTTAGGGGACTCTCGAGAAGGTCAATGTAATTATTGCATAGTTTATCATCCATATATGTAAGTAGAAGTAAAGTTATACTTATGTATAAATTATGGATAGGTAAGGTAAGTTGATTACTTATTGCTTATGAATGTAAGTAAAAGGTGCATATACATGTGAGTGTGATGAATGTATGGCTATCTATGCATCTGATGGTGATGAATGATGTGAGCCTAAGGCTTCATATATATATGTGTATGTTTGATTTATCTATGGCTTAAGCCTACATATATTGTGTGCTTAGGCTAATGTAAGGATTCAAATAGGGGACCAAAAGGGTTCAGGTGCAATGGATTGGTTATAGAAGTGCTAAACAGGTCTGATAAAACTTTTGGTATAGGACCCAGGTAGCCGCTATGCTGTCAGAATTGCTCCTACTCAATAATGACCTATAATCACCTAAGCTAGCATATTAGTATAACTAAATCAAGACAAGCTATAAATCCCAAGTAGGGTGATCTAGTAAACAAGTGTGATAAATGACTTAACTTAGATAATAATAAGAGAACATAGGGTGCACGTATTAAAATAGAGATAGGTACACCACCTACAGGGTCTCTGAGGGGACCTAGTAGGGGGGTGTTACATTTAGTGGTATTAGAGCTTAGGTTTAAAGTGTTCCTTAGTAGGGTACATGGATTATAATGTTAAGCTTCTATTTCCTCTGAACTATTATGTTGTCTAAGGCTAATAATTTATTTTTGCAGTAAGTTGATAGCTGAATAGACACCCGAAAGAGGCGCGAAAGAAGTGGCTAATTTTGGCCCCACTACAATTCAAGGGGTAAGTGATGCATCTATGCCCGAGTCTAATGATACTGTACAGTAGCCTTAGCTATCAAGACCTATCCCATAGCAGGCTGAAGCATCACCAGCACTACTACAGTAGATAGTAAACCTACTCTAACATACTTCCACTGCTACTACTCCACCTCCGCCTCCTTTTGTAATAGTACCACCTCCACCACCAGTGCTTCCATAGAAAAGCCCTCTAGAGAGATTAAAGAAGCTGGGAGTAGTTGATTTCCTGGGGAAAAGAGAAGATGATGCTGCCAGAGTGGAATACTAGCTTGATAAGACCCTTAAAGTCTTGTAATAGATAAATTGCATCGAGGTAGAGAATTTACAGTGTGCTACCTACCTCCTATAGGAAGAAGCTAATAAATGGTGGAACACCACTAAGAAAAGGAAGACTCTAGTAGAGCTTGGGAATTTTTCTTAAAGGAGTTCAGGAAGAAATACATACCTGACTCCTATAAGGAAAAAAAGGAGATAAGAATTTTTAGACTTGAAATAGGGAAGGAGGTCAGTGTCAAAATATGAGAAAAACTTTACTAGACTTTTGAAATACATAGAGGAATTCATTCTTAATAAAGAAGAAAAGTGTAAGAAGTTTCTGGTAGGGCTAAACATGGAGCTGAGAATGCAAGTATCCTATATGGGAGTAAAAAACTTTGCTATACTAGTGTCCATAACATATGACATGGAGGAGATAATGCAGGAAAGGAGGGACATGTTATAGAAGAAGAGGTAGTTCACTGTAGGGCAGTCTAGTGCTACATTAGGAGATTGGAAGAGAAGGAGAGAAGTTCAATCATAGGCACAGTCTTAGAGTAAGCCTCAACATCAAATAGGATACTAGGGGTTGAAATAGGCATAGGCTCAGAGATCAAAACAAGCACCGAATGTGAGACCCCATTTACCTCCTCAGGCAGGCAGTGGCTCTAATTTGGGAGGTACTAGGGGTGGACCTCCCACATATGCTATTGGCCAAAAAAGGCACCAGGGTTAGTGCAGAATAGACATACAGGGGGAATGTTTCTAGTGTGGATCCGATAATCACTTCAAAAAGGATTGTCTTGAGAGGCCAATAGGGTATAGCCAAACTTAGGCCTCTAATATTACACCACAAAATAAAGGCTAGGGTAGAATAGGGGTGAGTTATCTAATGCTAGTCAGGGTACTAGGTCAAAAGCTCATGCTTTAGCAAGCTAGTATGCTGTGAGGGCAAAGGAAAAAGCTGCAGCATAGGATGTGATTACAAGTACTTTTTCCTTATTTGATGCTCCCGTTTTAGCTTTAAATGATCCTGGTGCTACACATTCCTATGTATGCATACAACAAGCACAGAACAAAGGATTAGAACTCGAGCATGTTGATGTTGTTATTAAAGTTAGCAATTTTATAAGACAAATGGTAGTTGTGAATAGAATATATAGACAATGTCTTTTAGTGATTCAAGGACATAGTTTTTCAACTGATTTGATTGAACTACCCTTTAATGAGTTTTATGTCATATTGGAAATGGACTAGTTGACTGAACATCAGGTCATTATAGATTGTAAACATAAGAAACTGGCCCTCCGAACTGCAG
>CANXYI011238303.1:0-15906 GCA_948208565.1 Hura crepitans | reverse complement strand
CACGGTATAACAGGTTATTATATTCTGTTATACTGATGTATAACATGGTATAACAACCTATTACATTGTATTATACCAATTTTCTTAGCATTTAAACAAATAATTGATGTGTGTTAATATCTAATATGATTTTTTTATTATATTAAAGTATTAACTCCAGTTCAACTCATATAAAAATTAAAAAATTAATCAAAGTATAATTTAATTAATTGAGTTATATATATTTTCCAACCAATTGATATGATAAAATTTATAATCTAAATTTTGATTTTTTAATTGTAATTTAATGAAAAAGATTTGGTTAATTGTGCTTTAAAAAATATATAACAACATAAATAATAATTTATTAATGGATGGTTTTAAAAACATACAGTAGAAGAACAAAATAAAGGAAAAAATAATTGAAAGATGAGAGGTTTTAGATGAGAATGGATGTGAAGGGACTGCAAATGAAGTGAAGGGAAAAAGAGATGGTTAATTTGGTGTATTTTTTATAATAAAATGGATTTTGGTATATTATTGAAATTTAATTCTTTAATTGATATATTTATGTATGGGTTCCTAAATTATACCTAATTTTTTTTATTAAAATTTATTATTAAACTTAAAAAATTAAAGTAAATTTACTCTTATACTTTTTAAAATGGCTATTTTTATTCAGGACATATAGAAATTAACAGATTTCACCTTAAATAATAATGTGTGGCATTTTGTAATTGACTAGCAAAAAAAAGACATTTTCTTTTTTTTTTTTTTAATTTAGAATAAGATATGACAAAAAATAATTTAAAGGTATTTCAAAAAATTTAATAAAAGAAAAATGGCATAAAGCTCAACAGAATAACTGAATTATCATACGAATTAAAAATCGGTGATTATTTTGTAAAAATAATGAGACTCAAATATAAATGTTGTCAAATGTGAGGAGTTTTAAGTAATTTGATCTAAATTTGTGGAGCAATAACTGCGGGCTTTGGGTCTACTCAAGACAGCATCTAAATAAAAAGAGGAAAAAAAATTGGTTCTCCATCCTTCACTTCAAGAAAGGGCAGAAAGGAAAGGATTTTGGAAGGAAATTCTCCAAAAGGAAGTCACAATTTGAGGAGAGAGGAAGAAGAGAATGGCGGCGATAACGACTGCGTTGATAGCAGTTGCAGGAGTAATACTTGGATGGATAGCCATTGAGATCGCTTGCAAACCATGCCTAGAGAAAGGCCGTGAAGCCATCGATCGATCTCTTAATCCCGATTACGATCCCGATGACGACGCCGTTTCCTCCAACATCCGCGCCCCTCTCAACCCTAATCCCGATGCCTCTGCTTCTTCTGCTCCCGTGAAGGCCGTTTGATCACTGTGTTTATCGGTACACCGATGATCCTATTAATTTTTCATTTCTTCTCTTAAAAGTTCAATTCGGGGGTAAAATGTGGGCGAGAGGGTATTTTGTTTTGCCGAATTGGATTCTGAATTGTTATGATTGTAGTCGAGAAGTTTTTTTTTCTCTCTCTCTATTAAAATGAAATAAGATATTTGTTCCAAAGTATGTGAGATGGAATGGTGATTGATTGGCTCCATCGAGAGTTTACATGATATTACGTTTTAGATCTCGTTGTTTCTGAATGCTATGCTGTGGAACTGCTAATGTGGAAACTTTGGACGGGTCCCCTACCGCAAGCAGCCTAGATTGTATCCCGCAGCTTCGGCCCCAATTTAAATAATTTTTATTTTTAGCGAGGCTGTTATATATATATATATATATATATCTAAGAATTTCTGATTGGGATAGAAATAAACAACTGATCAGGCATATCTAAATCAGAATAGGCAAAATCTGTATTCTCTCTAATACCATTCTTATTTGGGGGAAAAAAAGAGCAATGCTCTTTCATGATCTACAGTGATCGTGGCTTATGATAAAAGGGCAAGCTACAATACTCAAGAATAGATTCAAACTGCTGTAACCAACTAATTCTACTTAATAAATGTTTTCAAATACAAATTTAAATCAATGTGCATTGCTTTATTATTCTTAACTACTTTGATTAATAACTGAACAACTTTATTTAGCTTCACATGATATGACCACACCGAGGCATAAGAGTGATCTTTGAGGTCATATGGCCCCCCAATACGCTCCACGGATCTTTTATTTTCTTTTTTTTTTTTTTTTAAAAAAAAGCTAAGGAAACTGTGCGATTTCTTTTTTAAACACTAAGCACACTGTACTTTGAATAGACTCGTAGTTCTTTGGAGTTCTTCCTCGTACAAATGAACACGTGAAAGCCCATCTCTTCCCTCTTTCCTCCATTCCAACTCCTATCTTGGATTGAACTTTCCTATTTTTCCCTTTTGCTATCAAAAATTTTCATTAAGCAACACGAAAACTACAACCGCAAGACAAAGTGAAAGAGAGGCTAAATATGCTTTACAATTATAGTGTCCACTTCAACAACAATAAGCGACTACAAGACACTGTACATTAATCTGACACGGATTGAACTGCCTTCAGATTAAATTGTCACGCGTCTCCCATGTCATTTACAAAGGTGATTTTTAGTGCGGCAAAATGAACTATGCCAGGTAATTGTATATCTGAGGATTGTTCTTATCTCGCTCCAGGTACTCCCTGTCGATCAGGCTTTCTATTCTTTTCTTTAAATCAGCTGGCTTGATGGGAAACTTAAGCTGTTCACCAATAACAAACCCAATTTTCATCAATCTCTTTCTGATATGAATTTGTAGTTAGGTATGCTCCAATAAAGCAAAGAGGTCACAGAATGTACATGGATTTGGATGAGTAATTAATTTAAACTAGTAGCATAATTTTTAATTTTGTAGAAAACGGAATGGGCAGCATATGCTTCAACCAAATATTACAGCGTACTTTGCCTCATAACAACAAATATGTTCATGGACTTGCGTTTATATGGTCAAGACAAATTTCAAAATGCTTACCTGTTGGAAGAGCTCAGTAATCAAAAGAGTGTGACTTAAGACTTTCCTCGTCTTCATTATGCGAACAATGGCAGCATCAACCTGCAATAAATTAAGCAACACCACACCGTTTACCTAGATAGCTCTCAGATTCTAAAAGACCCGTCAGCAAATAATCAATTATGTTACCTGGTATTGACGATCTTGAAATACTCTCTCAGTGGTGCTTGTGTTCTCCTCAACAGTTTCCTTCATCTGGATAGCATTAACCTGCATCCTCAAATGAATGTTTTTGCATCAAGGTCTGAAATATGATCAGTAAAGGAAATGCATGCAGGTTAGCAACTGTCTTGCCAACTATTATGTGGAGAGCCAGGATGTTTAAGTTAAAAGTCTCTGTCTTCAATGTCACTTTCCACACTAGCAGTGTTTCATGCAAACATAACACGCCTTCTAATGGCAATGAAAGATCCCAAAATAACAAACATATGTACGTTTAGACGATAAATGTATGTACCTTTATACGATATAAAGGAGCAGTAAATCCCTCATTGAACACAAATGAATCATCATCGTCTACATCCCTCCCTTTTGGCAGCTGCGAAATACAAGTTTAATGCCAAATAAGCCAGGGAGAGGGGAAGGCAACCAAATATAAACCAATTTTATCATGATTTAAATAAGAACACAAAAGTTGTTGCACTGCAGATGAGAACCAAGTACCTTTTGTAGGACACGGACTTTTCCACATGCAAGAGACTGCAAAGTCCGTCTCAGTTCCTTGTCCTCTACACCAGTGGAATCCTTTATATCTTGGAAGCTAAGTTTTTGGGCATCATTAAATAACATCAGCACAACAGTCTGCAGCACGACACACATCAAGCCAGTAAACAATTTGAATATTCCCAATTATGAAAGTAGTATTTAAAAACAAAAAAACAGTGAAAAAAAAAGTAAAGCAATGTGCAGAAGACTATGAAACCAACCTGAAACAGAGAAACTGCCAGCTCCTTTTTACCTTTTGGAAATTCAGCTTTCAACACACAATGACCCAACGAGTTTTGCCACATTAAGCGCCTGCCACTGTACTTACTTAAATAGAACTCTTTAAAAATATCCTGTCCCATTAGAGAAGTTAGCACCCGATATTCATTTACTGAATGCTCATGTATATTACTGACACAGAAAAAGGCTATTAGGGCACTTGTGCACAACCTGATAGACATTCAGCTCATGAGGAAGCCTAACATCCATTGGTGGATATGTAGGCCAATACCTGCATTCAGTCGATCAAATATGACTCAACTTTGAGAGACCACCTATTTCTTATACAATTAATATTTGGAATCTAGAAAATCCGCATCTTAACTTACCCTGTTGTTAGAACGTGGACACTCATCTCAATCCCTGAAGGCAGTTTTGTCCTGGCTTGCGATGATTGTTTGAAGGACTCATTTATCTCCTTTGACAGTTCAATATCCTGCAAAAAGTATTACCAAAAGATTCACCTTATCATTGTATCCATTTAAAGATACCAAACAATGCATATGTGTGCCTCAGCATCTGCATCTCTCTCTCTCTCTCTCTCTCTCTCTAATGTGCCTACACGTGCATGTGTTAGAGATAGATTACATAAAGGCTTCAAGCAATATGGAGAACCTAAATTCCAATTCCCTATGTAATAAATTCAAAACAATGTTTGATTCTTTAAAAGATAAAAACCTAAAGCCATGTATTGAAATATTGATTAGCTATGATGCCTCTTTCACAGCTAGTTGATATTTCAAATTAATGGGTGTATTAGAGAAGTGCCACATGAGTGTTATGTGTCAAAAATATGCCTAACAAAGTGAAGGGAAAATTCTATAGAACAATGGGTAGATCAGCCATGCTATATAGAAGTGTGTGTTGGGTAACTAGAGTGTATATATTCACAAGATGAATTTAGAGAATGTGGATACTAAAATGGATGAGTAATTATAAAAGACTGGACAGGATTAGAAATGAATACATTACACAGAAATGTGCATGTAGCACATGCAAGGGATAAAATGAGAGGATATTTAAGATGGCTTGAACATTGTTATGTAGCTCCCAAGTGCCTCAATTTGAAAAGTGATAGTTTAGTAGCATAAGGTAGGAAGAGAGATGAGGTAGGCCCGGAATCCACATTAAGAGATGGTTTCTAATGATCTACAACTATTAGATATTAGATATTGAAACAGGTTCTGATGATCTACAACTAATAGATATTAGATATTGAAAAAGGTCTAGTCTCGGACCTAGCAATTTTGAGAAAGAAAGAATCCATCTAGAACAAAACTAAGATATGGTTGTTGTTGTATGATGCTTCTTTCCAGTAATAGTCTTCTTGTCATGCAAGCAATTTATATACATTCACTATACAACTCTAGTACGAACTTGAAACCAACAAAAGTCTCCTGACCTCTCCTAGCAGGCTAATGCCCTTTTCCGATACCTGCCACTTATATGGTGCATACCAATTTACTGCATTGCTAACAGCAAGGCCTTCAGTAGCTCCACACTCCAACTCACATGCAAAGGTCAAACAAGAAATATTTCCACCAAGTAATACACGATCAATCATAGATGAGCATTGCTAAAATTTTTCTAACACAGGTATGGGACTGCTTGCTTGAGTTGGTATAGATGAATTATTTATCAAATTTCGTGGACATGCGTACAATGCCCAAGGAGCCAGCACTGACAGCCAATAGATAAGGCCATCATTCAACCAGATATGCTACACAAAGAGCTGGTTTTGCAACATGTGAAAACTCATCTGGACCGGGACCAAAAGTGGCAGTAAGGAAAAAAAGCTCAATGTAAGGTACATCAAACATATGCTACACTAAGTAATGACTGAAAAGGCATTATCCATGCAGGAGGCTTACTGCATTATGGCCTTTGGTGAGGATCAGCTATAAGCTGCCATCCCATTGAATCACAACAAGCTGTTGTTCTCAGCCCCTAATCACGGTAACTCACCCTTCTGGATGACAATAAGATTTACACTTATCTAGCCATAATACCATCTTGGGAGTTTAGTCGAGGCAATATTTAAAAATTATGATTCCCAACTTCAGGTAAAAAAATAAAAAAGGAAGAAATCATATTCAGATACGCACCTTAAACATTCCCTCAAGTTTATTCGTAAACTGGCTCCCACACTCTGTCTTCAGCTGCAATAGCAATGCAAACCCGTTAATATGATTAATAAAAGAAGAGAATTTAGCAAAATATGCAACATTATTTCATCCTTAACCTTAGATATCATTGATTTCTCTGCATCAATAGAAGCACTTTTACCCAACAGAAGTCTTTTTGCAAGATCCTTCTTATAAAATGCTTCAAACACATCCTTGCCCTAATAAACAAGAAAAATTATGCAGATTTCTCAGATAATTCTATTACAACACAGTCAAGGATATAATCACAGTATGTATATACATGTGTGTGTGTGTGTTGAGGGTGGGTGAGGCTTGTGTCTACACAGCAATTTCTAACCTAGATCGTATTTACCTGAATAAACCTGAACAAAACCAAAACTTTATCAAGTGTTCCCTCCAACTCTTCTTCAGAAGTACCCTTATTTCCAGCACGAAGCTTCTCATCCAGAAACTTAGCAATAAGTTCAGCTGTTCGATTCTGTTAAAGGAAGAACATAGATGATTTCTTAGTCAGGGGACATGAAACGAATATTTTAGGATCTCAGGACACAAAATCATTAGACAAACACATTCCCAGAAGTGCATGCCCAAAAAAACGTAAACTAACAGGTTGTTTAAAACAATAAGAACTTGGCAAGAAAACCTTTAAGGAAACATAATCTCATTGGAAAAAACAATTTGTCAGCAAAAAATGTAGGCACAAGCTACAGAAAGCACATGTTGTTTCATTAGCGAAATGGAAAGCAAGATTTAAGTCAAACATCAAATCAATGCAGCAACAACAACAACTAAGCCATAATCCCATAGTAAATGGGGAAGCACATGTTTCATTAACGAAACGGAAAGCAAGACTTAAGTCAAACATCAAGAGCACAACAACAACAACTAAGCCATAATCCCATATTCGACCAACTCTACCTTTCTTCCTCCTTTTTACTACCAAACTATCACAATTACACACTGGGGTATCTGGAGTTCTCCGTAGCACGTCTAAACCATCTTAAATAGTTCTCTTATTTTATATCCAGTATGTGTTACATGCACCTTTTATTGGATGCATCCATTTATAAACTTATCCAATCTTCTAGTAAATAAGAAAAAAAAAAATTCCACATTGCTTCAAAAGACACAAAAGAGATATCAGCTTAGAAGTGAATTCTATAGAATAGCCAGAACTTTTCTCTTTGTAGAGGAGATTATCATCCAAGTGATTCAATGTCGCTCCACTGACAATACTTAATGGCGCATGATAATTATATTAGAGAATATCATGTAATATCTACCAAAACTATACTGTTATTAGAAATAAACCCTTTTCAAAATAATATAGTTAAAAACTATATCAGAAGGAGAAAAATAACGAAACAGCCTTGTTTAGTGCAGAGGCATGTATGAAACTCTAAGCAGTGTATCATAAAAATTCTTCTTTAGTATCCTACACACCAAAAGCAATTAATTTCTTTCATATTTTATTTAAAATGCTATTAGAATGAAAGCCATTGCAGCCTTCCTTTCATTAGAAGTTTGAAAATCTAAAAGCTACTACATTTTCAAACATTACATTTGCATCATCCTTTGACGTTTACATCAACCGAAGTCAAAACCTTAATTAACTTCAGTTCTTGCAAACCTTATGGGTTAATTGCAACCTATTTCAGTATACTCATCCACTATGGCGTTAAAAGTAGCTTTTTCAATTCCTCTCGTGCTACAAGCACCAGCACCTTTAAAAACCAGGAATCTGAGATTACCAATTTTCCCAAATTGACTCAACTGAATCAACAGTAACATATTACTATATTTTTATCCTACATTGATTGTCATGAAAATCTCAAGGAAGAAATTACTACCAAACTTGTATCATCCAACCTTGAAAATTCAGAAGCGTACATTAGCTCAACTATATTAATAATTCAAGTCATCAAAAATGGGGAATTGAACTGAGCTCAATCACAGCAAAAAAAGGAATAAAAATTCCCTAATAATTTTAAATCAGATTTAATCTTCACTAATTTTAACCACTAACATCTTTAGCATACAGCTAGCAATTGAAGTGTCAAATTCTACTATTCAACTTATTTAGGCTTAACATATTTTTAAAATAGTATTAAACCAATAAAATCAAAACCAAGAGAAAGGAACACTAACCTGACGAAGATTAATTAGATGTTCAAATGCATCCTTTATTGTATTGCAAAATGCTTCATTCTTGAAGAAGCTTTCTTCCCATATTGTGTCTAGGGAAGCCTTAAATTCTAACAAAGAGGAAACCATATCTTTATCCTTTTCTTCATCCATGACAATGCCTTGCCCGGTTCTCCGTATGTATGAACTGAGGGCCTGTCTTATTGATTCTAGGGCATTCACCCTTGAGAACAGCGAATACATCCTCTTAAGATCCTCAATTCGATGGCCATCCATTAGCATCATGAATCCCTGAATTGAATAGAGAAACAATATATTTTAAATCTATGCTGATAAATTGCATAATTAAAGAATGCAAAGTAAACTAAAGGATATACACACCTTGTCCAAAATTGCAGATATATGGCGTTCAAGGAGCTGCCTTTCTGCAGTTGCTATAAGTGGCTTTCTAGTACTTGCATCAAGGTAGAGCAAGCATCTCTCATGTTCTTCATGCAACCTCACCTGAAAGCATATATAGCCATGAAAATTTAAGGACCATTTCTATACTGCAACAAGGTGTTGATATAAAAGCAATAAATTGCACAATAACTGGAAATTACAGCATAGATTACTTGTAATGTCAAAAAAGAAACAAAATGTACCTCCACATGCTTTAAGTAATCTGGAACATCTGATTGCTGCATGTATTTCATGCCCTCGGCAGCATAAAATTCAGATGTGCGGTCAAGGAATGGTCTTTCAAAGCTTTCAGCATAAATGCCTAAAGCAGTAAACATCTTTAAAAGATGATTAAGCAGTGTTCTATCAACTGCTTCACCCAATCTGCAATGGTAAATGCATCATCTGTTAGTACGCATAACCTTTCAACTCATGACTGATTCTTAGAGAATTATACTATTCACTAAAAACTCTTGGCAAGAGAAGAAGTTTCATGAGATGGGGCACAGTCCCCACAAGGGTACAGCTTGACAGTCTAGGGAAGCTGAGATCATAAGTGCTTCTATAAATAGGGCTGTAATGTTCATGCTTGTAAGCACATGCCAAACCACTGTTGTTGTTTTCTTCTATTCCTACTCTTTTCTATATGTATATGTAATAGAACTTATTCCACTAAAATCAACTTACCCTATTCCCAAAAAAAAAAAAATTAAAGCCCTATTTTCCTTGTACCATATATTATACCCCAACTTTCCTCTATAGCGATAAAGGTGACGTGTTCTAGTATCAATTCCAACAGAATCTCATCAAATCAGAAAACCAAAAAGTTTATTCACTTTCTTGCACCAATTACTGGAAATTAGGTAGGCAGCAACACATCAATAATGAGTTGAATTAAAGGTAGGAAACAGGAGGAGATCCAAAGGAAGCCTGAGAATGACTATACATACATAAAAAAGGACTTGGATTAACAATCCTCCCACTATAAAGGACAAAGAAGTCTATGGATCTCGAAACAAATAGTATTTTCTTTTAGACCCAACACTTTAAGAATTTGAAAGAATAAGTTTTCAACTTTGCTAAGGACGGGTTGCATGAAAAACATCACAATGCATAAACATTTAGTATCACACTTCAACTACAGAAATTTGACAAATCCCAGGATGTAAATGAATACAATTAAAAGGTGTCAAAATTACATAATGCATTAAAGTCTTGGGAAAGAATCATGCACCGTATCCATAACCATAATGCGGCAATCTTATCTGATACTAATGCGCACTAACCATAATGCAACAATCTTATGTGATACTAAACGCACCCTATCCATATATCGTAACAATAATAAATTCTAGTTGTGGCTCTAAGCAGTAATGCTGCAACCTTACTGCTCCAATGGGCAGTTGTAACCACAGTCAACAAGCAAAAATTAAAAACTATAACAAAAATGGCTGGAATGATCTCGCAAGTTTTACATGTTAATTGCTCAGGGGAATAACTTACAGCCAATTATAAAACTTGACCATATTGCTTTCTATAATCTATTTGAACACAAAATATTTGAACTTGACACAAATTTGTCTCCCCCATTTATCATGAAGAGAATAGAAAACCAGAGTAAGTTCTCTTTTTTATTTATTTATTTTTTTCCTTTATTAATTCAATCATGTTTAGAAACACATCATGTCAAATATGCGCACCATAATCACACCCCAAGGTAGCTTCATTTGTATATAAATAAAAATGAAGCAATTTAACCTGATATTTAAATGCACAGCCACACATCCACGATTTAAGACTCAACAAAAAAATATGAAGAACTAGTTATCAGCAGAAAAATAAATAAATAAAATCCTTTTCTAGATTTTCAAACATTTGTTAGTACCTTTCCTTCTCAATCATTCGCAGAAGGCCTGTAACAGTTTTGTGCTCTACTTCAGGAGATAAAGAAAGATGTTTGCGAAAAAGCTGCAAACCCATGTCCCACAATGAACGCACATTTGGGGTTTGTTTCACATATGTTCTGTCTAAATATAGGGCTATACCACGAATCATCAACAACTGATCACAAAGATCCTGCCAGCATCTCTCAACAAGTGATAAGAAGACCACCAAATCTGGGCTCTGACCAACTAAAGATTGTATTGCTGCAGAAATATGTGCTTCACATTCTTTTTCAATTTGCTGATAAAGATTTCCACCCATCTTGTGTAGACAAAGATCATTGACAGCCTATCGGAAACATTCATATAAAAGGAGATTCAGTTAATTGATTTTTCCGGAAAAAAAGGAAGAATGCAGGAAGATCTACCTGATAAAGCTTCTCCAAGTCACATGAATCTGGTTGTTTTAAAAATATGGCTTTAATTGCTGACTGCAGCTTTGCCCATGTATCCTCCTCAAAATTTGTAGGCAGTGTTGGTTTAGCTTCATACAGCATAATTAAAATAAAAAAAGATGTATATAAAAAATTAATTATATGCAATACATTTTTCAGTATGAATTGAAACTTCAGACTTCAATTATCAAGTTCTGAGAAGGTATATATGCATGCTGCTATCCCATCAATCTCCAACCAGTTAATGCTATAGTAAAGTGATAGAAAAATGCAACTGAAATAAATGAAAAGTGGGTGTCTTACAATATACAAAAGGTGGCCAAATAAACTGCCTTCCATCAACTAAATTTCACAGTCTTTTGTATTTAAATCATTGTGCAAATGCAAAATTAAACTGAACAGTTTAGTGTGCTGCATCATACTAGATTTATGCTTCCATGATGAGAGATAAGCACTTACAGTGTGCACATCAGAATACTAAATGATGAACAAGAAATATCGAATAGATATTTGATATTTCAAATCCAAATGTCCATTTTGGAACAGAACCACAAAGATGAAAGCTAAAACCTAGCTGCAGAACGGCAACCACTTCAAGAGAGAGATGAAAGCAAGTGTGGAGAATTAAGGAGAAAATTGTGCATTGCAATACCAGCACTTTCCTAGTAGCATAGCCGCAAAACGCCGAAGCCCTCCTAAGTGTCATGTATAACAAAGAATCATAACAACCACAAAGCCCTAACTTAGCTAAAGTCTTGCCTCTGCTAACTAAGATCATTGCCAAACCTTAACAAAGCTGAAAAGCGTAGCCAAGAAAGAGCCATTAACAATGCAAGAACGGATGCTCAGATCCAAGACTGACAACATGCGTAAATATTTGAGCTCTAAAGATTAAGTTAAACCTAATTCATAGTGAAGATAAAATCAATTAGAAGATTCAAGCATCACCCAGATCCCAAAACGCAAGTTCTATGCTCCACAAACAACCACATTAATTCAACCAAGTATAAAACCTTATTGATTCCCAATTGTTTTTATAAAATAAAAAAAAAAGGGGGCAAAACTGTTAATCGATTAAATCATCCAAAAGTAACAGGCACAGAGGGCAGTTGTCAAAATTGGGCAGCAATTATACCTTTCACAAGCTTAATAACGAGCTTCTTGGCAGGCTGAGGCGGCGTTGCCTTTTTGCGAGACAAATTAGCGGCAGGAGGAGGAGAGCGGTCGCCGAGCTTGGGATCGTCGTCAAGAGACATGGAGGAAGGGTCAAAAATGACATCGTTATCGGGAGTAGCAGCTGGATTGAAGTGGTGAAGACCGTTTTTATTGGAGGAAGAGTCAAGAGGAGAGCAGGCGGAGACGGCCTGAGACTTGGCCTTCTTCATCGGAGGAACACTGGCGGAGGAGCTGGAGGCGGTGGCAGTACCAGAGCGTTTGGTGGGGAGAGACATTAACAACAAAAAGACGATCTCTTAAGAGGGCATTGTATAGAGCTAATACCTTATGAAGATTTGAGAAGAAATGGAAAATAGGTGAGGGTGATTTTTTTTTTTTTTCTCTCTCTCCCCTTTATTTTACTTGATGTACAACATACTTACTGCGCGAGGTACTTCTCGTTTTTCGTTCTTCTTGCTCTTTTCCTTGTTATTTTTTGTTTACAATGGATGTTAATTTTTTTTTTTAACATTTTGGGTTTTAGTACATTTAAGGGTTTTTTTTCCCTTATTTTACCGAAGTATTGTATAATTTCAATACATATTAATATAACTAATATAATATATTTAACTAAATAGATTTTATTATTATTTTGAATATATTTTTGTTAAATATATTGTAAATTTAATTAATATTTTATGTATTAAATAGATATTTAAACATATTTAGATAGTTGAAAGTAGATTCAGAACGAAAGAATGTATTAAAAATATTTTTTTATTGAGTTTAAAACAAATTTAAATTTATATAAATTATCAATTTTAAATTCAGATAGTATCTTTTTTGTTACCTTTATTGGTGGTAAATAAGTTGAGTGGCTCGCTTTAGATTGAATCAAAATGTATCAGATTATAAATAAATTTTTTGGATTATAATTTAAAATAAGTCATTATTAAATAAATCATAACTCAAACGGATAAACTATATATATTATTTAAAAAAATTATTAAAAATTAAAAATATGTATACATAATATATAAAAATAATTATTTTTATAATTCGTATTATATAAAAATTATAAAATTATAAATAAAATAAATAAATTATAAAAATTATAAACAAATTAACTTAAATGAGTTACACAACTTATCGAATTGAATTGTGGGAATTTAACTCATTTTTTTGGATCAAATTTTGACGCCCCTAATGACCATGTCGCTTGCAATCCCTGGACCAGAGCTCGGCCTCTTCTTCCTCACAATTTGCCCGGAACCTTATTACTGTTTTATTGGATGGTTATTGGGTTTTAGACCAATTAGGCTTAGGTCCAATGGCCCTCTACTGAGAATATGTAATTGGGCTCTAGTGGGCCTTATACTTAAGATTGCACAATTGGGTTGATTTGAATACATCTAGGGATGCCACACGAGTATATCTAATCTCTTAACATTACAGCTTTTGAGCTGAGAGTCACAACAGATTGAATTGAGTAAAATTAGAGATAAATTTAAATTAATTTATTTAAAAGGAATATAATGATCGAAAACAGTTTGAATGTAAAAAATTAAATTTAAATCGTTACAATTAAAAATAATTTAATATGATTTGGAGCGATTTAAAAATAAGTTAAACTGTTTCTTTGTTTTATGATTTTAATTTTAACGATATTTTCTTTTTATCTTTATTTTACTTATCAAAAATAAATAAAATATGAATTATTAAATAAATAAAAAATAATTATATTTGAAATATTAAAATTGTATGATTAAAATTTTATTAAAATATATTCATATTACTATATATATATTTATATTTACACCAAATTTATATTTACATCGCTATAAGAAATTAAAAGAATTATAGATACAATAATGTATTTACATTTATACCATATTAATTCAAAATTTTAGAAAATAATAGACAATTTATGAATCATAAAATTAATAAATTTCAACACTTGATCAATTTGTTCAAAACGCTATCATAAAATCAAAATGTATAAATTAATGACAACACAATTATCTCAATTGAAATTGATAATAAATTAGTAATTTGATCCGTTGAATAAATATATGAAAGTGTTAATAAGCATCAAAGGGATCCAATTGAAAACATAATTGCAGTAATCCAAAAAAATTCTATAATGCACTATTATTTAATATAATATATATAATTTACGTAAATTATAAATAAATAATTTACATAATTATTTAATATAATATAATAAATAACTTAATATTTATATTTATATGAATTTAAGAATATAATATATTTTTACCGTAAATTATAGGTTAATATTTATATTTGTATCATATTAAAATTATAGGTAAAAAAAATAAAATCAAATAAATCATAGTAATTTTCAGATAATTCAAATGAGCATTTTTTTTATTATTTAGAATAAAAATATTGTATTGCATTCAACATTTATTTTTTTTATTATTCTAAATATTGCATTATATGGAATATTTACTTTTTTTTATTAATCACCCAAAAAATATAATAATCTCAACTTATCCAAAAAAAAGTAAATATCTACCTAAATTATACTCCATAATATTGAAATACAAATTAATTAACAAAAATAGACCGACATTATATCTAAAAGAAATAAAAAATAAACATATCTTAAGTAATACATAAAATTGTGATTTTTTACCATTTATTTATTAATATTATTATTTATTTATATAACAATTTTATTTTTTTTAATTTAAATAGTTCTGGTCTATACTTGACGCATTAAATATAAATAATTTTTTTATTTTTGGTTGTAGTGAAATCATCAAAATCAATGTGATAGGAGACTGCTTGTTTTATTTATTTTTTTGAACTATAATATATGACTATTGAATGTATTGGATTTTAATCTTTAATTATTATGCATTTTTAAGTAATTAGTACTATTATTTTCTATACAAATATTTTAGGTATTGTCTTTAATTTTATTATTTTAAATAGTCTTTAAAATATATAGATAGTGGATGTTTTAAAAAAAATTCAGTTCATTTAAATAAGTATATAAAAAGTCTAAATTGAATAAATGAATCATTTTTTTCAAAACTTCGAATTTTTATTTTTTCGATTCAATTTAGCCATAAATTAAAAATTGAATCATTCTCAGCCCTATATAGCATAATAAGATAGTGGCTCTATATAGTTTCAAAACTCATTTGCACCATATTCACAAGTTTGTAGCATTCTTTTGAGCGTAGATTCAATATTAACTGAAAAAAGAAGACAAAAAAATAAGGGAAAATGAGGTGGGATGGCTGTAAGTGTGGGCATAAATATGAAGTGCAGTAATTATAATTGATAAATTACTAAATAGTAAGGTAAATTAGGGTTTAAAAAAATTATTTTTTTGTCAAGTTTTTAAAAAATATTATATGTATTATATATAATTAGTTATATATTATTATATAATAATTATATAATATAAGGATATTATAAATTTAGCTAACAATATGCAATTATATAATATATAATTATTAAATATATATTATATATAATATATAATTATATATAATATATTTAATAAAATATATTGATTCAGGATGTTTCATTTTTTATTCGGATTGATTCGGGATGAATAATCAGGTCGGGACATAATGAACTAATATTTAATTTCAATCTTGTCCCAAATTTAAATTCTATTTGAAATTTGGGATGGATTTTTTTAAAAAAATTAGTTTTTTACGG